>BQNB010013622.1:0-74360 GCA_026074375.1 Tanacetum coccineum
CTAACAGTACTAACTAAGAGATGTGCACAAGTCACTTTTGAACTAACAACTAAGCAAGATAAGCACTAAACATTGTAATAAAGCATAAATAAACAAATATAAGTAACAAATAAGCACTAATAAGCAGTTCTACAGTAAATAAGCAAAATAAAAAAAATAAAAACTTACAACTCCCTTGCTCAAAACAAGGTTAAACAAAGAGTCTACAAGCTCTAGCTTGTATAAAACAAGCTAGTGAGAGTCCATAAGCTCATCCAGAACTGGCTTATCATCCATAAAATAAGCTGTGGTGTCTTTAAGAGTAATTTTTGTGATTTTCTCTTGACTACTTAACTTTTTAAATTCACTTAATTAAAGCAGCTTATAAACAAGCTGTATTGAGAGCTTTTTGAACACAAAACAACACAATTAAGAAACTTAACACTTGGAATTGTAAATAGACTTAAAAACTCAAATTTGCATTAAAACTTGAAAGTGTTACAAAGCTGAAAGTAAAAGCTGTAAATGACTTTAAAAACTGAAAATTAAACTAAGATGTTCTAAGATTAACTAGTTACTCACTAACTCCCAACAAAGTTTACAAAAGACTCTATTTATAGCCGAAGTCTTCTTCTCTTGGACTTCTATCTCCTCTTTCTTCTGTGTTTCTTTGTAGAGACAAAAAAACAAGTGTGCTTGTTGTGTGAGGTGATTCTAAAACAAATCCCAGCCTTCAATTTCTACTGTGCTTCTTTGGAGTCAATCATAGCCATCGAAAATACTTGGGAATGGTGAGGGATTGCCAACATGGCACTTATACAGCTGGGGGGAAAAGTGGAGTGGTTGAAATGATTTTTCTAGGGTGTTGAGTGTTTTGCAGGGAGAAGGTATGGGAAGACATCCCTACTCTGTACCTGGGTTTTGTTTGGGCGGGAAAGATGGAGTTTGGTGAGATTGGCAGCTTTGGCCCCTCCTCTCTTATAACAAACTTCGCCCTGTTTGCAATTTCAACCCTTGTCTTTTAACTCTTGTAATACAACTTGAGGTTTGGCAATTTTAGTCCCTTAAGTTGTATTTTCTTCATGTGGCTGACTTTTGACTTTGACTGACTTTGGCTTCGGATTGACTTTGTCTTTTCCATCCCGTGCTTAGTTTGGTCGTTTTTGGCTTTCTTTTTGAATATCCGTTCCTGCACAATTCAAATGCAAAACATACAAATACAATGTATCTTTGGTACGTTTTTAGTCTTTTAAGTCCGTTTTTAATGGAAAATGGTATGTGTAATTAAGCACATACCAAAATCCCCCATACTAAGGTATTGCCGTGTCCTCACGCAATGTTATGAAGTAAACACTCAACAAACCAAGAATCATAATCCCCCTCGACTAATAACCTCGAAAAGTAGCTAAGTGTTCGTCAAGGGAAACTAAAGAATCAATAGCTTCGACAAGTCCCGTTTTCACCATTTTTTATATGTACACTAACTATCCCTAATATTTTTGGATTTTCCTTTCTTTTTCTTTTCTTAACTACCTGTTTGACTTCCTTTATTTTATCAACATTGGGATCATAGAATGAGAAGCGCCCATAGAATAATCTACGAATGTGGATAAATTCATCGTCCCCGATTTTTCACTAGTTCCAAACCAAGCAATTAAACAAGATCATTTGTCAATATAAGTCTAAATGTTAAGCACTCATACTTATGACTTGTGAACTTTTAACTCCCAACATGGATATATGATTTAAATGTGTGTACTCATTTCAACTCAACCATAGATCAACTTATTTCCATAGTCGTAATTCAAGATGAATCATGACTCAAAGCAACAACTTATTAGGACCTTGTAACTTGATTTTAAAGAACGAAATTTTAACTGTAGAACTTTTTGCAACATCTTCATCATCATAATCATAAGTTCTTAAAGCTAGGAATGCGTTGCTTAGTTTGAACACCTACCTAGGCCTCGCTCCCTAGTAGGATATCACAACCAACGACCGGTGTTCTTAGTTTGAAAACCCACCCCGTTGCTAGCGTAGTGGGAAATCACATCAACACCTTCTTCCTAATATGGCTAAGGATAGGTGTCTTAGTTTGAACCCTCACCTAGACCTCGCTTCCTGGTGAGATATCACAACACACCAAATCCCTAGAAGTAAAGATGTCTTAGTTTGAACCCCCACCTCGTGGTTAGCGGAGTGGGATATCACGACACATCTTTTACTTGCTCCATATACTCAAATGTATGCTTTATTGGCATAATTTCAATATTCACAGATGTTTAACTGACCTTGAAGCTTACATTCCCTCCATGGAGGTTTGACTTTAATTTGACTGCTCCAGTGATCTTCGTGATTTGACTTTCCGCTTCTTCAGGAACTATCTAATAAGCAGGATGCCAGCAACTTGGGATGTTAAGGATCTTTTCGCTTTGGATGATGCCGTGGCCGGGCCTTAGGGATGACTGATCTTCAACTTGATGTGAGTCGCAATGGTTGGTTCCTATCATCCATAGCAGGGATAGTGGTCGTTATTGGGAGCCAAGCTTTGTCCGTTGCTTTGGATATTTGTCGTGGAAGGGTGGAGAAGATGGAAAGAAATCTTGTTGAGCGTCTCCCTTTATTGAAAGATGTCTTTGTCTCCTTAGATCATCCTTTGTCCGTTGAGGCTTTGATTGAGCCTTCGGTTGTGGTTCCTGCTACCAATTTTTATCTACCGTTGGTCATGTTCCCCATTCTGGACCTTCTGTCTCTGTGAAGATTATGAAAAATCCTTGACTGGTGGATGTGGTTCTGGAGAACGTTACTCTTAGGGCTAGGAAAGTGAAGAAAATATTGATGCTTCAAACTAGAGGTGATCCTGGTCTTGGTATTTCTAGATGGAAAATGAAGCTAGGATGGTTTGTCCTTAGAACATTTTTTGTTTCTCTGTGTTGCATGTCGACCTTGCGGTTTTTTGTAATTAAGATACTACGGCTATTAACAGTTACGCCCGCGTTATGGTGGTTTTTACACCGCGGCCGTTATGTGGCCTTTTTGTGGCTGGGTATTTTGTATTTAACCATCTTTGTAACTTTTTAACTTTGAACATGTGCTTGCTATGTACAATGTAGCTGCTATCTTTTTATATCATGTTTGACATCTTTAGTAGGATATGTCTTGTTTGAATATTTTTGTGGGTTATTCCCCGGTAACGGGGTTTTGCCAATTACCTCTTATGTACTATTGAGTTAATTGTGAGGTTACTCATCCTTTTGTTATACGGGAATAATTTATGTAGGCATGCTCCGTTGTTTAGGTGCGCGGGGGCTTAATCAACAATAAATGACTTTACAAAGTAGTAAGTTAGAATTTTTCAAATCATACTTGTGAATGGTTAGCTAATCTTTACTTTTTCATTGAAATTAAAAGGGCACATTACAAGTATTTAAAATCACTAAGGAATAAAGATAAATACGCCTTCCCATACGGGTCCGTTTATGGTTAGGCTGTTCTTTTCCTTTGTTTTATATAACAGTCTTTAGATTGCAAACATTCAAGGTTCGAGGGAGTTCTTCCGTTGCGGTCTTTTAACTTGTATGATCCTTCCAAGGGCTTCTGTGACTTCGTCGGGCCTTCACACTTGGGGTCCTAACTTTCTAGTATCTTTTACACGGCTTGCTTTGTTGCTCGGTACACTAAGTATCCGGGCTTGAAGCTTGCATTCGAACTTTGGTGGTGTAGTATTTTTCCATTTTACCTCATTGCTTTTTGCTTCTCTTATCTTGCTCTCGCTTTTCTTCTAGCAGTTCCAAGTTGATTTCCAACGCTTCATCGTTTTCGGCCACATTTACTTCTGCTGTCCTGAACGTGGGCATTCCAATTTCCGTCGGGATGACAGCTTCCGTTCCGTAAGTTAATGAGAACGGAGTGTCTCCGTTACTGGACTTGACCATGGTACGGTGTGCCCAAAGTACATGAGAAATTTCTTCCAACCAGTTCTTGTTGTCTTTGCCCAGTCTTGCTTTTATTCCTTCCCCCAGACTTCTGTTTGCCCTTTCAACCAGTCCGTTCGTCTGAAGATGTTTTACGGAAGCAAAATGTTGTTGAATGCATAATTTTTCACACCAATCCTTGAAGGGGTTATCTCGAAATTGTTTCCCATTGTCAGATATAATTTCTCCTGGAAGACCAAATCTGCATACTATGTTTTCCCATACGAATTTTTTTACCTGGTTTCCCGTGATAGTTGCTACTGGTTTTGCTTCTATCCACTTGGTAAAGTAATCCATAGCCACTATTAGAAATTTGACTTTGCCGGGTCCTTCCGGGAAAGGCCCAGCTATGTCGATACCCCATTTGTAAAATGGCCACGGAGATGTGATCGGATGTAATTTTTCTTGCGGATTTCTTAGGACGGGTTTGTGTACTTGGCATTCCTGACATGCTTTTATAAGCGCCCTTGCGTCCATGTGCATTGTCGACCAGTAATAACCGGTCCTTAGAGCTTTGGCAACGACGGATCGTGTGCCCGCATGCATGTTACACGAGCCTTCGTGTATTTCCTGCAAGACATAGTTTGCTTGTGAAGGTCCTACACATCGAAGCCATGGGCCTAGAAAGGATTTTTTGTATAGTATTCCGTTGATGATGTCGAAACGTTGTGATTTATGCTTTATCGTCCTTGCCTTTTTTCTTTCTGCTGGTAAAGTTTCATCCGTGAGGTATTCATGAATCGGGGTCATCTAGGTATCCCCTTCTTCCGCTACCACGGCGAGCACCTCTCTTTCGTTCACGGATTTTTCTTTCAATTCCTCCACCAACACCTGCCTGCTGAGATGTGCAAAGCTGGTGGATGCCATTTTGCTTAATGCATCTGCTTTTTTGTTCTTGCTTCTTGGGACTTGCTTTATTGAGAACGCTCGGAAGGTACTGTGTAACATTCCGTATTTTCAGGTCATTTACAACGTCATATATTTTACTAATAATTTTTTTTTCGTATGCATTTACTTTTAATTATAATAGTTAAGTTAAATCGCGTAAGCTATAAATTATCAATTAATGTAAACGGACACCAAACGAATTAAAGTTTTCGTCAAGCAAGCAATATATTATTTTTACGAAAGTAATAATCAACTTTTTATATTTATTTTTATCGGTTACATAAATTGGTTACGTTTCGCAATTTAATACGATTAGACATTCTCGGAACCACTAAAATTTATCTACGCTTCAACAAATACCCACATTTATACCCAATACATAAAAGTTACAAAAATATATCATATATAGCATATATGTGCCGAAATTAGTGCAATTTATACAAGGTTTTATAAGAAAAATCTTACACTTGGTCAATGTACATCTATCTTGCAATTAAAACCTAGCTAGTTTGTTACTTTGACTCAAGGCAAAGACCAAGACTTTCCCCAAAACCCTCCCATTGTCCCCTTGACCGAATTGAAGTATCTTCTTAGCCTTTTGCTTGCATGTACTAATGCTAGCACCAATTTTTCCATGGCGGTGTAGTTTACTTCCGGGCCCCTTAGCGCCCGGCTGACAAAGTAGATTGGCATCTGCCTGGCTTCTCTTTCCGTCATTAGTACGACGCTAACCGCCTCCTTGGATGCTGCCAGGTAGACGATAAGTTCCTCTTGTTCTTCTAGAGCGGTGAGCATAGGTAACTTTGCTATATGTTCCTTCATTTGTCTGAATGCAGCTTCCGCTTCCTCCGTCCATAGAAAGTAACTCTTCTTTGTGCATTTTTTAAAGTTTTGAAAAATGGTAATGATTTCTCCGCTGACTTTGCTAAGAACCTGTTTAAGCTTGCCAATTTTCCATTTAACTTCTGCACGTCTTTCAAGCATTTTGGTGATTGAAGGCTTAATACGGCGTCTACCTTGTCTGGGCATATCTTAATGCCTTTAGTATTGACCTGGTATCCTAAGAACATTCCTTCTTCAACTCTAAAGGTGCACTTTTTTGGGTTCAGTTTCATGTTGATTTTTCTAAGCGTGTTAAATGTTTCTTCTATGTCGCGGACATCTTCATCCTCCGTGTGGCTTTTTATGACCAAATCATCTACATATACCTCGAGGTTTCTACCGATTTGTCCGTGGAATATTTTGTCCACTAGCCGCTGATAAGTTGCACCGGCGTTCCTTAGACCGAAAGGCATTTTTGTGTAGCAAAAAATGCCTTGATTTGTAATGAACGCGGTCTTTTCCTCATCTTCCTCTGCCATTTGTATTTGGTGATACCCCTTATATGCGTCCAGGAAGCATTTGAAGGGGAATCCGCACAAGGATTCGACTTTCCAGTCTATTTCCGGCAGAGGGTAACCGTCCTTGGGGCATGCTTTGTTGAGGTCTTTAAAATCAACACACATTCTCCAACTATTGTCACTCTTTTTTACCATCACCGGGTTGGAGAGCCAATCGTGATAATGAACCTCCCTCATGATCCCGGCTGTCACGAGCTTACTAACCTCATCGTTGATTGCTACGTTCCTTTCTGCGGCTTGGCCTCTTTTCTTTTGCCTAACCGGCTGACAACCTTTCCGTACATTCAGCCTATGTTCCGCTATCTGCCTTGGAACGCCCGTCATATCCGTTGGAGTCCAAGCGAATATGTCCAAACTTCTCTGAAGTAGGTTGCACAGCTTACTTCTGGTTTTTTCCGTAAGGTCGGAACCGATCATTACTGTCTGCTCCGGGTGTTCCGGATTGATTGCCACTTTTACCCTTTCTTCCTTTACTTTGTTAACTAAGATGGGTTGCTCCTCTGGTCCGGAGACCATCGCACATTCAACTGGGATAATTTTACTGCCCTTTAGCGTGAGTACTCCTCCTATGACTGGAAATTTTATCATTCCGTGTGCTGTTGACGGTACTGCTTGTATCTTTCGTAACCCGGGCCTTCCAATGATTCCGTTGTGTGGAGACGTCGATCTTACCACCATGAAATCCATCCATGCTGACGTTGAGTGTTCATCATCTCCGATTTTTACCAAGAGTGTTATCTGTCCCAATGGCCATTTTATTTCACCGCTGAATCCTACTAGCGAAGTTGCGGCCGAGACCATTTGATTTCTTATTTCTGGACGGAGTCGATTAAAGCAATGCCCATAGAGTATCTCAAATGATGACCCTCCGTCAATACACATGCGGTGCACTTGGTGACCTCCAACCTCTGCTTCTATTATTAGGGGGTCTTCTGCCCCCTCATCGTTCCCCAGGGACGGGAATGATATTTCGAGGTCGGGTGAGAAACTTTAAGTTATCTTCTACCTTACTGACTTTTGTCGTGACTGAATCATTAAAATTGCCAGAGGTTTCTCTTTTTCGGAGGTTTCACCTTTCATTTTCGGCTGTTCTTTTCTGCTGCTTTGCTTCAGCTCCCAGATTATGTGTGACAGTTTTCCAGCTTTGAGCATATCTTCAATTTGCTTCCTTAGATGGTTGCATTCATCTGTATTATGCCCCACTTCTCTGTGAAACTCGCAAAACTTGTTTGCGTTTTGCTTTTCAACCGGGGTTGTCATCGGAGGTGGGGTTTTGAATTTTTCTTTTTCTAAGGCCAGAATCTCCTTCGGGGTTTTTGTGAGAAGAGTGAACCTGTCTAGTCTTTTCTCTGTCTTATGTTGGCTGCATAAGCCTCCCCCTTTTTTGAAATTCTGCCTATGACCCCCTTCCTGGTGTCTCCAGGCCTAAGGGACTTTTTTCCTTTCTTGATTTGAGGCCGCCTCTTGCCCTTGAAGAAAAGACGTGGCCACATGCATCATTTCGTCTACTATTTTTGGAATTTTCTAGTGAAATCTTTTGATAAGTTCAGGATTTGTGATTCCGTACACGAATCCGAAGATTCTAATGCACTCCGGTGCTCCTTTAACATTTTCACTTTTCGACTTATACCTTTGTATGAAGTCTTCTGTGGACTCTTCGTCTCTTTGTTTGATGTTGTGGAGCACTATGGGGTCTCTGATGCACTTTTTCTGTTGGAGGTAGTTTTTCAGGAATGCTTCTCTTAGATCGTTGTAACTGTCTATTGATTCTGGGGGAAGATCGTCAAACCACACCCGAGCGTTTCCGGTGAGTGTGGAATTAAACATGTGACACCATGTTGGCATGGCCCACCTCTCCGTTTTTGCTGCTGCCTGGAAGATTTTCAAGTGATCTTCAGGATCCTCGCTTCCGTTGTATGTTTTCACATGACTTGGCATTCGCGTTTTCGGGAAGTCGAAGTGACGGATTCGGGACGTGAACGGATCAGTCTCGGCACATACCCAAGGTTGGGAGAGATCATCATCTTCAACACTGGACTTTTTTCTTCGTAATTTAGACTTCCAGTGCCCACCTTCACTATCTTCGCTTTCAGAGTGATTTTCCGTATACCTTGAGCTTTCCTGACGGCTATCAGAGTGCGCGGATGTACTCCGTCCTCTGCTTCCGAGTCTCTTGAACACGGTGCTTTCTCTTCTTTCCTTGCTCCTGTATTCATGTCGTGGCGATCTTGACCTTTCGCGCCTCAACCTAGTGAAAACGCTAGGATTGTGGCGCGGGCTGCGAGAGCGTCTCTGTCTTCTTGGTGATATTGTCCTGGACTCAGAATACGCTGATTCCTGCGCCCTAGTGCTCTTCTTCCGGGCATCGCCAAAGTCAAGCCTCGCTTTTACTTCCTCCAGCTTTTCTTTCTTTCTCTTCTCATACTCATACTTATCTGCCATAATTGGTAGTAGTTTCTCATAGTGCTTTTCACAGAACTCTTCGAGATCTACAGCGGATGTAGTTCTCACGGAGTCCTGGGGGGTTTGTTTGTTTTTCCCTGTCGTATTCCGCACATCAGACTTGGGATGGCTAGGGGTAGGTTGTTCGTGATTGCTCATGGTGAGTATTTTCAAGGAACGCAGTTATATCGGTCCCACGGATGGCGCCAACTTGTTAGTACAAAAACCGTGTATGGGGGTGAATATGGGTCTAGATCATTTGGTGGATTGGGCCGGTGAACGGGCTATGATGTAGATCTTGTACTAATCCAAGTAATGAAGAGATAATCTGCACAAATGAGAGTAAACCGTTAGCCTTACCGCGGGGCGGACCCCACGATTAAGCTCCGGCGTGAGAGTAAGTATACATGTTTGTCAGAGAATCAGAGAATGTCAGGGTATGTATGTGTATTAATTGTCAGACAGAATGTACCTTTTTGGGGTGTGAAATGACCCCTATTTATAGGCAAGCATAATACTAGGGTTTCCTAGTATTTCACTTGTGACTGTTAGTAGCCAGAGTGGGTCTCTTGTCTGGCAAAGGTCCACGTATAATCGTGTCTGCGGACTCGAGTATTCTTCCGCGGTCAGTGTTTGTCCGCGGAGATGCAACGGGTGCGGCTTTAAAGATACTCACGTGCGTCTTTGAAATATTCGGAGCGTGACCCTTGTCAGACTTAGCAGTCCGGCTATTTGTTGTATTGGGCCTGGGCCCATATGCGTATATTATGAACTAAGCCCAGTAAGCTTGGTGCTCATACTATACGTAATCAAAAATAAACTCGAAATACCTGCATACATATACAAACTCCTTCCTAGTTTACAACAACATATTTGTCTTAGAGCTATGTTTTGTGATGTGGAGTTGTGCAATCAACATGCATCCCGTAATAAGGTTATATAAACTCGCAAGGTTTAAAATAAGTTGAAAGATAAACTTATGAATGGTACCATTTTCTTCGTATTTAAAGAATGAATTATTAAAACTCGTTTTCAATCATGCTTCAAATTTGAAGAAAACTTTGAAACATTGCTTAAAATCCTTCATATTCGAAGGATCATTATTTATCATTACTTTTTTTTTTTTTTTCTTGTTTCTTTTAATATCTTTTGATTTTTTAATAGTTAGTTGAAATTTTTTAATTAATAGTTTGAAGGATATGATTGAAAATGAATTATTTTTGGGAAGATGAATATAGTTAAAAGATTATGTAGTATTATTTTTGGGAAGACTAAAAGTTTCTTAGAAACTGATTATTATTCACATAATGATTAAATCTTATATATTTGATTATTATTTGTGTAAAGCTAACATAGGATAGAATAATGGTATTCATTTCATCCTGTGAACCGAGACCATTAAGTGGTATATATTATTTTTAATTATACACCAAAATTTAGCTAATTCTCTTTTTCTTTATACCATAAAAATCGAATCTTTGAAATAAAATATTAAAAGAATCAACACAAGTCTTCGTGCAACTTGAGCATTGAAAATCAATGTTTTAAAAACCGGGTTGACCCGGCCGGTTCAACCGGTTGAACCGTGAACCGGCTCGGAGATCGGTCCGGATGAGACCGGGTTTTTGCTTGTTTGAGAACCGGATTGAACCGCCGGTTTTTTGTTGACCCGGTTTGATAAACCCGGCCGGGTCATGACTTTTTATCAAAAAAATATAACAAAATCTTTTTTTCTCAATGATTTTTCTAATTTTAATGGATAAATTAAAGTGATGAGGACTATTGTTAGTTAAAATCTTATAAATGAGTAAATTAAAGTTATAAACTAACTTATAAACACCAAGTTTTAATATAGATTGTTATAACTTAGATTTATATTAATTATTGTTGCAAATATTTGTTATATTATAATAGAAATAGAACTTAAAATAAAGCTTATCGGTAGAGTCTTAATATTTTTCATCGGTTTCAATCGAATGAAGAAAATAAATCGAATAAATTATAAAATTACACAACTTTACATATTAAATATAGAAAAAAGTATACATATGTATAAAACCGGTTCAACCCGGCGGTTCAACCGGTTGAACTGGTGACCCGGTGATTAAACCGGGTCGATTAAAAAACCAGGTTTTAAAACATTGTTGAAAATTTTAGCTACTTTTATTAAGCTATTCTATACGAGAACAAATGCTACATTTAAATATTCCGAAGACCATATTTAATAAACATTACCGTCAAAGATGTTATATTACGATTCGTATTGTTACAAATAAGTCAACACGAAAATTGTTGTGAAAAGAAATTGAAGAAGGGAAGTCAAAAGTATGACACTCTTTTTTTGAATACTGGGGGACAGATCTGAGCCATCAATCTAAAAATAATGAAAGACCATGATTAAAAAAAAAAATTTAATTAAAAAAATAGAAAAGGACGGAAGGGTATTTCGGTCAATTTCACTCACACACCTACCACTCCATCATTACTTCCAGATCTAGATCTGTATTCCTTTCTCTCTAAAACACACACTAAAACACACATTCAAACCGATCAAAAATACATACACATAATCGTACGATGCATCAAAAATAAAAGATAACAACGGTGATGTTGTTATTGACGATCATATATCTTAATGATTAAGCCTATAGGTGAATGTTCGAGTTAAAGATCGCTCGAAATTAGAGATGAGCATGGGTCTAGAACCGGTGGAACTGGAACCGGAACCGATAGATCCGAGAACCGAAATTTTAAGAAAAATAGGAACCGAGAACCGAACCAAATAGTTTTTTTTGGTCCCGATTCTGGTTCCGGTTCCACCGGTTCTACCCGGATAGGAACCGATATCTATAAGAAAAAAATCTCATGCACTAATGAATTAAGCCAATAAAAAGCAAAAAAATATATTTTTTTAAAGCATTTGCAACCATTTATGCTAAAAGCAATATCATTTAACAACTAATGCATAAGTTAAAATAAACAACCATTCTATAGTTACAACTTACACAAGTTCAATAATTGCATAACAATCTGAAAAACAAAATAAAATAACTTCAAACTTTGTCCAACAAAATAACTAGAAACGTTTATATTTCCCCCGTTTGTTTCGCTTTATCTCTTTTAATTAGTTTCTCTAATTGTTCTTCCATATCTTTCACAATCTCATCGTCTTTAATAAGATCTTCAACATCATCCCAATTAATGCATGTGCTTTCATTGGGGAAAATAAAGATTTTGCTGTAAGTGTACTACACAGCCGTAATTGTTCTGCAAAGGCTATCATTGAAGTTCTAGTTGATAAGTCTCTAATAACAGTATCTGCAAAGAATACGTCTCTTCAAATGCATGAACTTATTCAAAGCATGGCAAGGGAAATTGTACGAGAAAAATTCGACATGCCTGGGAATCGATTGTGGATTTCATTAGAGTTTCATGATTCATTGAGTGAAAACAAGGTAAAAAGTGGCATATGATTTTTTCCTTCAACATAAACATCACATATTAGAATGAGTAATGGGCTTTATTAATATTTTTATATAATGATTTATTATTTGCATTTAGGTAAGAGAAGAAGTTGAAGTTCTAGTTGTTTTGCTAAAGAATGGCCAAAAGATCACCGTAGATGGAAAAGCTTTTACACGTATGAAAAACTTGCGGATCCTTAAAATCTGTTCTCCCATAGTTGGAGGACTTTGGCAGCCATTTGCGGTGAACTCTTCAGGAAGTTTAGATTTTTTGTCCGATGGGCTAAGGTTGTTTTATTGGCGTGGATTCCCTTTCAAGTACTTACCTTCAGATTTCTATCCAGAAAACATTGTTGCCATCGACCTCTCTTACAGCCAGATAAAACATATTTGGAAAACACCTAAGGTATTTACCTTTCAAAGTTTTCTGTTTGACCACTTTATGACGCACTAACATATCTTTTTCTATTGATGCAGTGTTTTAAAAGGTTGAAAAATTAGTGAATTTAGTTATTGTTGTAACCAGAACAACTAAACCCCCAGATTTCTCGAGATTAACCATCTCGAAGAGCTAAGTCTCGAAGGTTGTGTGAATTTGATTAGTGTTCATCCCTCAATTGGAATGCTTAAGAGGCTTGTTGTGTTAAATCTGAGAGACTGCAAACAGCTTCAGAATTTTCCAAGTAGAGTGGAAATGGATGCTCTTCAAGTTTTGAACTTGACGGGGTGCCTAAAAGTCAACCAACTCCCGAGCATTGGTATATCAAAAGCTTAAAGGAGCTCATAGCTGACAAGAACTGCCATTACCAAAGTATTCCTTCTATTTGTATCCTCTCTAATAAACCTGATCATTGTCCTTTATTGGGGTGGCCAAGGAGGATTCAACCAAGATGTGCTTGGATCACTGCTACCTATTTGGTTTATACTAATAAACAACAACATCCGCAAAGTCCAGTTTCATTGCGTTTACATATGCTAAATTCTCTTGAGTTTGAGCTAACTGCAATTTATTAAAGTGCCTGAGAGCATTTGGTGGCTTTCATGTCTAAAAGGAACTCAACTACAAGGGAACAAATTTTACTAGCTTGCCTCTGGAACTTTGAGTCCAACTTTTCTCATCTTCGTCACTTGACCTTGATGGTTGCAAGAAGCTGGAAGTGTTGCACGAACTTCCACCTAGCTTAAGGGGTATTAATGCATCTGATTGCACCTCCTTAAGATCACTTTCATTAGCAGGTTTACATATGTTAGAGAAACTGAATTTCAGCTACTGCATTTTAGAACAAGTCCTGAAAGCAAATGGAGCTTACCATGTCTATGTATCCTAATTAAAATGAACAATTTTACTAGCTTGCCTGGAAGTTTGAGTCAACTTTCTCATCTTGGAGAGCTTAATGTTTCTGGTTGCAGGAAGCTGGAAGTGTTGCCCGAACTTCCACCTAGCGTATGGGAAATTGATGCATCTGATTGCACCACCTTAAGAGAAGTGTTGGGATCATCTAAAGACCCATTCATGAATAAGTATGAATTCAGAAATTTGTCTCAAATTTTTTGTTAAGAGTTACTGCTTGTAGTAGCGAGAGTGTATATGATAGACTGAGTGTCTGACACCATCTATAACTTCCCATGGCACTAATCACCGGCTTTCTGCTTTCCTTGGGTATGTGGGTTTGCAGACTAACAGGTGTGAATTCTTCTTGCAAGACAGTTGGTATTCTGATTTAGATATAGTATATCATGGGAATAGCATGCCAGAGTGGTTTACAAATAGAAGTAGGGAAAATCATGTAAAGGTTGAATTACCATCAGATTGGTGTTATGATAAATTTAGAGGATATGGAACGTGTGTTGTTTTCAAGTGCAAAAAGCCTTTCAACACATTTAAACAACTTTGATGGAGCTTATATCACAAAAGGTTACTTTAAGGAATTTGTGAAGAGAGAGATGATAGGAACCCAAGATTCATATATGATATGCTTGGGTTATACGAGGCATACAAGGAAATGGAAGGAAGCAAAGAATTTTGTAACATTTAGTGTCTTTGAAGAAAATAATGAAGATTATGAGGTGAAGGAGTGTGGTGTAAGACTAATTTGTGATGAAGATATACAGCAAGGAGCAGATTTAAGTATGCTCCATGGCCTCCCAACTCCAACACAACATGGTGGGATGTTAAATATATATAGTGGCAAACAATTGGTTTATAATTAGCTTTTTATTTAGCACGCACCAGGTGTTTGTTGAAATGTGTATGAGAAGAAATAATTGGCAAACTATTGGTTTCGTTTCCATAGCCACTTGTATCTTCAACCTTGTAAGACACTCACAATATCTGATCCGCATGTCACATTTCAAAAGACTAATTCAAAAAGTGAGTATTTTACCCTTCGTCCGTTGTTCGAATGTCAGTTGGCTTCTACTGTTCTCCTCTGCAAAGACAACAGTCAGCTGCCGGCCCTGAAGAACCTGACCATCCATCTGATATTTTTCTTCTGCATCATCAGCAGGTTCTAGAAACTGAACAAACCCAAACCCTAATAATACTTATAATTAATAAATAAAAAGTAGATTTTGACCCGGATATTTGATTTGGCTGTTTGTAAATCTCAAAAGAAGTGATCTCCGCTTGATTTATCAAAAATCATTTGGAAAAAAAATTTTTGTTTTTTTTTTTTTTGCCCAAAAAAAAAAGCATTATTCAAGGATCGTTTTAGGGCTCAGATTTCAGCAGCCCGTGAAACTAAAGTTATATAAACGAAGAGCTTGTAGTAATTTGAAAGGTGGTGCTGTCAATAAGCTAGATAAAGCAAAGCTCGTAGCTGCTGACCTTTAACCGAATTTGAATATTAATATGACTTTGAAATTCTTCAAGACCTTGAAAAATCTCGACGATCACTATTTTCCTCCTTCAGCATCTTCACACTACTAAACACTTGAACAAAACACTAATCTTCTTAATTACTTGATTGCTCTTACTCTTAATACTCGATTGATCTCTTCAAAACTTTTACCACATTTCATTGTTGAATCTCAACCATTTAAAAACCCAATTGGAGACATAATAACACGCACGGTATGATCAAATTTACAGAATCATAAAGGTAAGCCAGCATTATGAAAATTAAAAATCATTTTTTTTCGATCTTTTAGAGGAAGACAATAGAGTGCTGAATACTAGGCTATATCAACTGATAAATAGTAAGGTTTTAGTGAGTAAAGCGGCACACCACATTGTTGCCTCGTGTCAAATATTATATGAAAAAAAAGTTAACCCTTGTGTGTACCTAACAACACAAACTCACCCGCTGTAATAATACCTTGGCAAATAGATGTCCTTTAGGGGACCAAATTGTCCAAATGGCCTCCGGAGATCTTCAGGGCTACAAACAACAAAATGAAATTAGAAAACAAGGCAGCTTCACACCCATTGCTAACATTAGTCTCACATTACTAAAAACTGTAGAATATTTACCAGTACCATTACAAATTTCAAAGATATACGTAACTATTTCACATGTCAATAATGATAGTATTGTGCAAACAGTGAATTATTAAGACGAATCACGGAAGCAAGTGCAGTGGATTATAGAGAACAAACCGGCAGTCACGATGGATATTTCGAACTAGCAGACTGGTCGGAAGATCCCTATCACGACCACGTCCACCACCACCACCTCCTCCTCTGCCATAGCGACCCCTTGGACTAGGACTCCTTCCCCTTCTTCCATGACCACCCCTCGGAGGAGGTGAAGGAGAGTAGCTTCTTCCACCCATTTACTACTCACTCTACACCAACAACAACAAAATTTGCATCAATAAACAATAAACTTGGAGACAAAATATAAAACTTAATTATTAGAGTTATTCACACGGCATATCCATCTATCAAAATGTTTAACCAAAACCTTCACTCTTCCTCTTCTTAATTACAGGTTTACATATTGAAAGCTATAGAGAGTAAATAAGATTAAGGGGCGTTTGGATATGCTTTTTTCCAGCTTCTACTTATTTTTAAGCAAAAGCAGTTTTGTGTCAACCAAACTACTTCTGTACTTTTCGGCAAAATAAGCAAATTCTAATAAGCAGATAGGATACAAAAACATTTTACTCAAAACATTTTTATAAATGAATAGCATCAAAATTTTTTAACTAAAATCTATTAGTTTTCAAATTCTTGTATATTTTACAAATTAAGAAAATCCAAATATCATTTCCAAAAGTACTTATTTCTAAGGGGGTGTTTGTTTAGGCATATATAGCCGACTTATGGCTTATTTGATTTTGGGCTTATGTTTCATAAGCTCACCTTTTGTGGCTTATTTTGAAGCTTTTCGGCTTAGATAAGTTCATTATGGACATAATGAACTTATATAAGCCAAAAAGTTTCAAAATAAGCCACAAAAAGTGAGTTTAGGAAACATAGGATGAAAACCAAATAAGCCATAAGCCGGCTATATATGCCGAAACAAACACCCCCTAAGCAAAAGCAGAAGCAGAAATAATAATCAATCCCAAACAACCCTTAATAGCAAAACATGATATCCCTATGAATAATAATAGCAAAACATGATGTTAAAAAAAAGGATCAAATGAAAGCAAAAAAAACCAATGTTTACCCATTAATAGTAACAACTGAAACTTAACTATAATCGCAAAATTCTATGATAAATAATGATGACTTTGCAATTTTCTAATTATTTCAAAAAGTAACCAAAACAGACTCAACATATTCCTTTTAGAAAGGAAAAAAAAAAGATAAGCAAGCTAGAAGTACCTCTAAGATTTGAAACAAGAAAACACAACAAAAAAAAACCACAGTTGAGTTGAGTGGTTAAGACGGCGAACATACATGAAGATTTAGGGCGACATTTTAGTCAACGGGCATAGAACATGTTTCAGTGAGTTACATCAACATCCCTTTGAGTTTTCTAAGATACTCACTTTTAACTTTGTTTTCTTTATGATGTGCTCATGAAATATGAGGAGAAAGGCTAAATATCGAAACCAAACCGTATCGATTGATCATCGATCGGTTTGGTATGTGGTTTTTATATTTCTATGTTTCGGGTTTCGTTATCCGACAGTACCAAAACCGTCTGATCCTTATTGGTGTTTTCTTATAAATGTGTGATTTATGATTTTTCTAGTCATGTCAGTTACATGTATCAATGAGTATTTCACATTAACATTCAAAAATAGTTATGTGACCTATTCTTGAATGTCAGTTGGAGAATTAACAGAGCAGCTTGATATAGACACATGATCGTTGGTTATGAACAATTTGGATTCTTACAAGTAAACCGTATATGTTTCTCACATTTTTTAAAGATAGAACGGCTAAATACAAAAGAAGTATGATATTCGTGCATTGATCTTGTAAAAGTGTAGAAGTTACAAGCATGCTACTAGAAAACTAGTTGAAATTAGTCAAGCAAATGAACCTAAAAGAACATACCACGAACGCAATTCTAAAAGAATTCATTGCCATCTTGAGCTACTTCACAAGTTTCGTGTACTACTGCAAACATTATATCAAATACTCACATTATTTCTATTCTTTACAACCTCAGAAGGTGGTGCAGAATTATATGACTACACTATGTCAAAAATGCAACAACTAATTAAACATAAATATAAAATATCTTGAAGAAATCGTGAAGGACCAATGGGACTAAAGGCGTGTTATACTAAATCAAATTTTCAAGCTGACTTTAGCTTGCCCCTTCACGGATGATTACTAATTCCGCGCTTGGTTTTGCTTTACCACACAAATTAGCACGAAACGTCGTAACAATGACATCTTAATTTTTGTTTTGCGTAATTCATTTACATCTAAACAAAAGAAAGTTTTAGTAAAGACTTAACTCAATTAAAAACGACATATGTGACACAACAAGAACATAAATATTTCGTATCCTCGACTACTTAACAAGGATATTAATCTCTTCCAAGGAATCATAATTCTTCAAAATGAGAGCAAGTTGAGTGTTTGCTTCTTGATAAACATATTTTTCAAAATTTTATACTCATTATCTCACCAACGAGGCATAACATTAAACACTATACGTGCATCATCATATAAAAAAAGGTTTGTTAAAAACAAACATTTTTAATAAATAGCTTTAATAGAGGCATTTTATCGAACACCTTATGTGCATAATACAAAAGATGAACAGCTTAGGGGTTCGGTATCATGAGTTGTTACGGGATATCAAACAACGGAATTAATCTCTTCAATGGAATCATAATGGTGAGCAATAAAACACATTTGTAGACTAATCATAAAAAAGGAGGCATAACATCAAACACCTTATGTGCATTATTAAAAAAGGGCTTTCCCAGAAACACATTTTCAATAATTATATAACCCACGTACACATTATGTAAATACAATAAGCTTTTTTTTAATTTCTCATCCAAAGTAGGGGCATTTTCGGGAACTTATAACCTATTTTAAATATTTTTTTTGGAAAATGCTACACGAGCATCTCATATGCAGAGTGTAATACAATGTTCAATACATGAATACATTTTCACATCATCGCCACATTAACGTATCAACTTGCATATAAAACCTCCACAATGCATTGAACTTAAACATCATTAAATAATTTACCACATTATTAAAAAATTTATTTAGTTATAATAAATAACAATGATTATTACCTTTGTAGCGTGATCTGTAGAATCAAACAATGACTTTCACTTGTACACGATCCACCCAACAAACTAAGTGACCAAAGTAGACCACCTCTATGAATATCCACACTACACTTCATCGTATACCTCTTTGATGCTAGTCTTTAAACCCGTAATATTGGAATATACTTTGAATGAACAAAAATCAAAGTAATAAATCAAGAAAACAAAAACCCTATATCGGTGTTTGTGTTTGTGCCGTGTGCTTTTAAAGAGAGAAAGAGGGGAGAGTTTTGGTAAATTGTTATCAAATGAATGATGAGATAATCCCTTATTTATTGACTAAAAGATTAAACAAAACTTCCTCCATACTCTACCTAATGGCGGGCCCCATATGGGCTCAAGATGGGCCTCTTATTTGTTTTTCAAGTCCAATAAACTAAGTACATTACTCCAACAGCTCTCACTTGTATGTGATCCCATAGGCTCACATGTGTCCAGCCGTATATTATTTATTATGACATGAGCATACTCCAACAGCTCTCACTTGCGTACGTCATAATAATCAAGTAATAATACAAGCAAATGTTAGCGCCTAGTAACATACGCCAATTCTTCCTCCAAAAACATATGAGGATTGTTCTTATACATCACATATTAAATGGTTTTTAGAATATCAATCAGCCTTTTGTTACAGATACTATCTTGACCATTAGACACAATCATGAGTCATTCTAATGCTTAACGATTTTGTTTCTCGATAGAGATATTGAACTAGAATACCAATTTAATCAAGTATCATCTTAATTACATTTAGGTGCGGCCACACATACATCTGTTGAAATCATCGAGGGGCCCAGTAGTATCTAACTCCAAAACATGTGGATGAACAAGTCCTATTTTGACTGCACGTGTCCGTCATGTGTTTAACATCCCTCTTGAAGATTGCCTTTATAGCAGCCTTGTTCAGGTTAGCGTTGAACCATATCAAAGATTGACATTCCACACAGACAAAACCTACTTGCATCTCAAGTCTAAGGATGAGAGACATAACCACTTCTGAGATTCACTATTGACGCCGATCTATGTAGTGATTTCTCGTAAGTTAGGCCAGTCCAATGTTCATCAAATGAACACCATACGAGTTTGGCGGTATCATCCATTAACTGACAATGGACGATTTAGAATAAATGAATTATTCATGGATTTAAAAATGCAAATATAGAACACAGTTGTATAAATGAAGACGATCATACCAGGTATATCAATTCATTGTTTAATACAACTGCTTAACATTCCATTATCTAAATACTAAAAACAGATATACATGAGACTAATTACGGGTCGAAGTCCAATGTTCCTAGCATGATTAACATGTTTGGTACGAGACATTGACTTTGTAAAAGTACCAACTAAGTAGTCATCTGAGTGAACTTTGAGAATACTTGTTTCAAAACTCATAAGCAGTGAAGGTTTTGAATAATATGATTATTGTCATTTTGTATATGTACGTTCAAGTGCTAATACAAAATTACTAGCATCGCCACAATACATTATAGAGGTTGTTTGAAGCAAGCAGAACACTTATTTAAGACATTCTTCTTGACAGCTTCTCAAACCGGAGTATTTTTATTTCCTTTAATGGATAGTGCACCAATGCTTTTAATTCAGCATAGCTCTAGTCAATAGTAAAATCATTTATGATGAAATCCAGCTAGGACTAGGATTGAGAATCATCTCAATCAAAATAAGCATTAGTGTATTAGCTCAACACTAATCTCCTTATTAAAAATCCATAAACGATGAACATGTCTTTAGTCATCTGCATGTCCCATTTAAATGTTTTTTTTTTTTTTTTTTTTTTGTTTTTTTATTTTTTTTTTTTTTTTTTATTATTTTTTTTTTTTTTTTTTCATGTGAACCCTCGTAAGAAAAATAGATTCTTCATTGCGTTAAGTAAAAGTCATGAATGCAAATTGCAAGTTTACCAATAACTATCAACGAGAAGTCAATCTTATGTCGTCAACCATTATATTGACCATAAAAATTTTTAATAGAAATTTGCTGCAGAATATCACCAATCTTACTTTATGACTAAAAGGGTATTTTAGAGCGAGTAACGAATAAAGATCATATTTAATTCACCTTTGTGAAACGAGAGTATTTACTTGTAACACTTTATAAAAAAAAAAAAAAAAACCGCTTACATATAACTTAATGAATATGACAACTTTATATTAATTCAACAAGGACAAAATAAACTATACATATATATATATCTAAAAAAAATTTCAGATGTGTACATATGAAAAGGTTTGGAAAACAAAATACAATAATGATAAAACATTATCATCACAGAAACTTACAACATTACCCTACTACTTTCATCATTTGAAAGATTCTTTACAATTGCATGTTACGTATCATACACCTGATACAAATTCAAAATTTAAATGCAAGATACGTATAGATGCCTAATAGTAAGATGTTCTAACAGTATTATAGAAGAGATATGATGACTAACAGTATTAGAGAAAGCCACTATGATTCAATAGTAACATAGGACCATTCACATGTAACTTATCTATGATCAACCAAAGACTTCGGGTATAAATTAGAACCATTCATGAACAAATGTATTACAACTAAAAACTGAAAACAATAAGTAAATAATACAATTCAAGTGAGAACTACCGTTGGGGTGCGAGAGCCAAGCGGGCGTCGGGTTATATAAGAAGGCGTGGAAGCCAGAGTGTTCGAGCTCGTTATCAACCAACCGCCCTCCTCATCGCCTAACAACTCTTGAACCCACGGTAAGTCGCCCTCGCAAATAGCTTAACGCCTAACTTTATTTTTTCATACACATTGTAGTCCCATGAACGACATAAAAAATACACTAGCCTTGCAGGCCTAACAAGTTCATAACGTTCATGACAAACCACGTCACACATTGTCAACTCCAATGCGTGATTCCTTGTATTTGCGCATAAGAAAAACCCTTTCACCATTCATGCATAGAGAATTGACGATAGGAAATAAATAAAAACACACCATTGATGAAAAGTGAGTAACAAGAAAATTTTATAAAACCCTAAATACATATGAGGTGGTAAACGTTGGCTCACTAGGGATTGACATGCACAAGAATTATTCATAGGATGACGTAAAGTTCACCTATTATGACCTCGACCTATAGTATGTGCGCCATTCAAGCAAACCCCAAGATGAACCATAGCGAGACTTTTGCTCGCTGTTGACAATGTCACAAACCAGGAAAGAGCAAACCCTTGGTGCTCGTTGGTTTATAATGAGACCCTATAATACCCGACACTAATTGGAATCATGAGACACGTTAAAACACATGCTAGTACACCATAAAAAGGGTGCTGCCACAGTAGCAGCGGCTGAGCCTGCTCAGACGCACCTAGCGTCCTTGTGTCGCAATATTTAAAGGCCTCGTAACCCATGTAATCAAGTCGGGCACATTGTGAGTTTTAAGGGAAGAACTAAATGTGAATATTTTGAGCAAGAAGGGAAAGGAGAGAAGCCGAAAACAGTGAGTGTAAACACTCACTGTCGTGGCGTCTGTTGAGCTGTCAAAAAGGGAGAAGAAAACTCACTACGACTGTTTTGGTTGCTTTCACATACACCTGAAACGCCTTGTGTCTGGGAAGAACCTCTCGTTCAAACTAAATGAGTAATAAACAAGCGAAATAAATAGAGAATGAATATATATACATATAAGTTGCTGTGTATGGACAATAAACCAAAGATAATGAGTAACCAAGGCTAATGTGTGGCGTCAGGAGAACAACAAAAAGAAAAAGGAAAAAAAAAGAGGATGGGCATGAATTATTATGTACATACACGTGAGGGGTTTGGTAACACAAAAGAGTGCATTTTCTTTTTGGATTATGGCAAGTTAACATAGTAACAATATTACTACTTTATCTATAAACTTTGACGTAGATAAATATTTCATGCGTAGCTATCTAACTTTTGGTTCGAGCACAAACTGGGTTGGCAGCCTGTTAGCAAATATAAATTGGAACCGATATTTTTATGGTTTGAAATCATTAACAAAGGAAACGAATTTTTAAACGGGTAAAACGGAATTATCCCGACTTATAATTTCTTAGTTTTAACCACTAAAAAAATCTGTCAACCTTAGTTTGGTTTAAAATATCATTTAAAAGCCATATAATTTGAATTGTACAACATTGAGACATGAAATGCTAAAGAACAATTAAATGAAATTAATTATTTTTTACAAAAGTTTATTTTAGACAATTTCACATAACTACAACAGATAAAATGGATAATTATCCGAGATTCAGGTGACGACTAATAGGTAAATGAGGAGATGAAGTATATATATGTTAGCTCAATAGTTATGTAAATAAATGTTATATTATAAAAACATAAATTGTATTTAACAAAGTAACCAAATGCAATTTTGATTGAACCTAATGACATCAAATAGTATCAATTTCTATATGTGCATGGTCGTGTATCATCCCTAGAGCCAATGGTTTACTCAACGCTTTGAAAACGTAAAAACGTTAACTCACAAACGACAATACCCTTTCGACCATTTGCATAATTCATTGCATATATTAAGTCTTAGAATGAATACTCAGAAATTGTCATAATTACTTAGGTGCTTGACTGAGTCGCTATTTGACGTGCTTTAACCCATTTCCAAATCTTCGACGATAAACCGACAAGGTGAGTTTCATAGCCCCTACTTTACTGTTTTAAATCATCTTTTGGGGTGAGAACATTGCTTAATTTTTACAGTTGAACACAAGTACATTTACTGATTTACTATTTGGGTTCTAACCCCACTAATCACCCAAGTTGCTATATGCCCATTATCATGGCTGTCAATTCTGACACGGATGACACCTGGTTGAGGGGAGTGCGAATGTTATGGATAAATCTATCGGGATTGACAATCCCTGTTTGTCTTAGACTGACATTAGTCAAGCAAACACAGTTTCATTTGAGTCATATACGGATGTTGCGGGTTGAACATCTGCACGGGCTTACCTATGATGATATATGTTAACGCTTCAGTGTCATGAGCTTAGACAATAGTAAATACTTTTCATTATGATATATGGGATTGCTATATTTCATGCCATGGCTATAAATCTTATGGTTCATCACCATTATCAAACAACGAAACCTATGAACTCACCAACTTTATGTTGACTCTATAGCAATGTTTTTCTCAGGTGTTCTATATTACGGAGTATATGGAGTCTGCGCTGGTATATTGGCATGTAGAGGTCTATCTCTCGTATTAAGTCATTTTCACGCCATGAAGTCACAATCCCAAATCCAGTCTTCCGCTACAATGAACTTGGAGGTGTAACACTTTACCAATCTAAGAACTTCTTCTCCTCCTTATCAACCATTTTCTCCTCCATTGAACTACTCATCCGGAGCTCCACCAACTTCTCTAATAATCTCTCCACCACTATCTCCAATTAAGACCACATCAAATCACAATGAAAAGTGTTTAATTACTCCTAAGACAACTCCTCCTACATTGACTACGCCGCCACCCGCTCTTACTCAACCATCCAAGCTTACCTCACTGGTAGCTACTAACCTTGATCCAATTGAACTCTTGTTCGCTACTCCCCCATCCTCTTCATCTTTACTTGATGTGCTAGGTGATCTTTCACCTTCAACAATAAATCCATCACCTCCTAGACCATCCTTTGCAACCATTGAATGTTTGGAAAATGAGCCACCTCCTATTCCTCCAATGAACTCTTCTTTTCCTTCACCAACTTCAAAATTAGAACCAACACCTCCTCATCTCCCTCCATAATGCTTGCCTCCTCCACCACTTCAAAATCTACTTGTTCCGCCGTTGGGACCTAACAACCCTTTTCCTCTGCTCACCCATGAGATGTTTTGTGAACATTGCCAAAAAAATCAAGTCTTGATCGACAACCTCCAAGGAGAAATGAGATTCATTCTCAATCACATTCTCGATCGCCTCAATGTCATAACTCATAACATCTAATAAAAAGAAACTAAGTAGTAGAATAAAACTAAGTAGATTCATTAGGAATCCTTATTAAGAATCTCTTGCTATGTTGTTGTATTATCTTTTATGTTATTGAATAAAATTTGTGATTGGACATTTGTTATTTTTTTCCAAAATTATGTGTAAAATTCGTGGACTTTGACCTTTTAAGTCAGCCGGTTCTGTTCGACATTAAGCCGGTTCCATTGTCAGAACAGCATCGGCTGGCGGGCTCCACAGTGGGCTTTTCTATTTTTTGGACCTCTAACTTTTCTTTGTAGGAACTCTCATAGCAAGGGGGAGCATATCTCATTGTTTCTTACATATTTGTTTTGTAGCATTCATCAAGGGGGAGCTTTCCATCTTGACAAAATCTCTACATTTCTCATACATTTGGTCCCTTGTCGGGCAAAGGTCCACGTGTAATCGTATTTACAGACGCGAGTGTTCTTCTGCGGCCAGTGTTTGTCCGCGGAGGTGCACGGGTGCGGTTGAGAAGATACTCACGTGCGTCTTTGAAATATCCGTGCATGGCCCTTTTTTTGTCAGGCTTTAGAAGTCAAGCTATTGTTGAATTGAGGCCTTGGGTCCCATATACGTATATTATGAACTAAGACAGGCAAGCTTGGTGCTCATATTTATAAGTCATCAAAGTGCCCATCGACTAGGTTTGCTTACTGTACGTGGTACAATTATAGCGTGCGGTGAGCGTTACTAGAGTTAAAGTTCCGTGATCAAATTTTTGTTTACTCCTGCCTTGTTCTGCGTCCTTTATACCGTTTTGGTAGTTTGTCGTTGGTTATGTGGACTCTTTGTGTCCCTTTATCTTCTGCATGATTTGACCGCCTGGGTCCCATATTCCAGCTGTTTATCATCATCTTTTTTCTATATTTTTGCACCGTTGGTTTGGGATGTGTTTGACACGTGACGTCATCTCCTACATTTACCTAACTTAAATATACCATGGGTATAAATAGTCGATTCGTGCCTTACTGTTTCTTTTTTTATCTCTTTCACTCTTCCACCATTGTTGATAAATTTCAAGGTTTTCTAGTTGCACAACCCCCCTTATTCTAGCCTTTCTTCTTGATTCAGGTTAATCTCTTTGCTTCTCTTTTATTATGGGCAGTATTACATCTCTCAAATGTGTTCTTACACAAGAACACCTTGATGCTATTTGTGCTAAATTAATTTCTGTTCCCGAGGATAGTCCATCCTCAACTGCCAAGCTCGATGCACCATGCTGAAAGACCTAGAGGATATGTCACTGAGTAGTCGTCATTAAAGTCAGGGAGATTGGTGACATGGTCCAAGCTTACGTCGGAGTTCTAGTCTCAGCATTAGAGGTGGCATGTATGTGCCCAATACGTAGCTATCCCTTTTCGCTACCTTCTTCGTGTTCTGTTCTCACCCATTTCCGCATTCCATTTTCCCAATTATCCGTGTTTGGATCTGCCAAGGTGTTTTGCTCAATTTTGAATTCTGTCCTGCCAGTTGCAATATTGAAAACCTTAATGTAAGTTTGTTCGCTACTTTTATACACACAATTGACGATCAGAAATCCATGTCTCGAGGCGTTTGGTTGAAGGGTTCACTAGCGCCCAAACGTTCCGTGCTTGTTATTCCAAGAATTGGGATTCCGTGAAGAAGTGGACTGATAACTTTTTTTCTGGGTGATGAATTTGTGGTTTCCTGATGTTCAATGCTCGGTTTAGTTGGTTTTCGGGTTCCAATATTGTTAAAGATTGAGCTCCTGTCCCCTCTGAATATAATGTGGAGCATATTAATACCCTTATTGCTCAAGCCTCTCCGTTCCTTAGGTTCCCGGAAGAATTTCTTTGCTTTGGAGTTGGCTAGGAGACGCATAATTACCTTTTGATAAAGATACTTTCCGCTTTGAGTATTTGACGGAGAGGGTGGGTTCTATTTTCCGTATGCACTTTGATTATTGTTTATGTTTTTCCAGTTTTTTTTTATCCTTTTTTTTATCCTTTTTCCATGTTGTTTTTTATAGGGATGGATTTAAATGCTTTTATCACGGTTATTGCTCCGTGATGATGTGATCTCCCGCAGGTGAGAAGGTTTTAGTTAAGAGACCCAAAGCTGAGAAATGATGAGAGGTGTTCCTATTGTTCACCGTGGCCCAACATTGCACTATGCCCTACAAAACTGCCGACCTCTGTGGTATCGTTCCTCGGAGGTTGTCGGCTTGGTAGTGTGGAGAGGGAATTGTTGGAGATGCAAGATGTGGTGATGGAGGAGATCACAGGATTTGATTCCGGTTGTCGGTCAGGTATTGTGAGCCAACCGTGCCGTTACTGGCCTGTTGTGCTGAAAAATTCCTAAGCCCAAAGGTTCAAAGAAAAGAGGGTAATCTTATGACTGTGAGGGGGACTGCATGTTTGTTTCCATCCACCCAAAAGAATAAATGGGACCGATTATGGGACTACTGGTGTTACCGATACTGGAGGTATGTCTCCTAGTGTTCTAACAGGTTGCTCCTTGATTTCTTTCAAGTAACGGTAGTAGAACAGGTGTGTTCCAAGCTCTTCTTACCTTACCCTTTATTATTCTTCCGCTGACAGCTTCAACTTTGGAGGAGGGCGGGAGACCGCACTGGACTTCGTGATGGCCATTACCTGCGGAAAAAAACAAAAATAAAAAAAAAAAATAACCTATAGGTCCCTCCGCAAGGTTCGTAGTCCTCTCTGATTCTTCTCATCACTCAGGCACTAAATCTACGGATCCTGAAGTTGATTCTCTTGTCAGGTCTGCTGCTCCGGTTATGACTGAGGCTACCACTGTTGCTACCGTTGCTACCACAATGGCCATTCCTGCTGATGTTAGCCAAGATAAGAGTGCACCGCATCCGTCCGTTTTTTGTTCTTCAAGTTCATCTGAGAAGACGGATCGTACTCTTAGTCTTTTTACAGGGATGTCAGGTAGTGGTTTTGATGCCAGGAGTATCCGCGCAGAAGAGGCTGTAGGTGCCCGGCTTCGGTGGAAATCTTATGTTCTGAGTGGATGTGTACAAGGGTTTGAGCTGACTGATGGGCGTTTGGTGTGCAATTTGATTGATCACTTCACTCCTCCTGCCTTCTTCAAGACTGTCCGCAGAATGGAGCATGAGCAATTATTTACTGAATTCAATGTATCAGCCGCACGCAATTTGAGTTTGAGCTCCGAGGTGAGGATGCGTGCGGAGTATAATATCTTGGAGAAGAGGAAATGGAGATCTCTTGCGGAGGAGAAAAATATTTTGTTGTAGGCTAAAGACAAAGAGATTGAAGACTTGAAGTCTAATTTCTTAAGGCAAAGGAAGAGTCTGCAGAAGTAACCCAACTCCACACTCAGGTTTCTGGTCTTGAGGCCACCGAGAACTCACTTCGAGGCGAAGTTGCTTCCGCCAAGGACCACAACGTCCTTCTTGACCTAGAATGTAATTCTTTAAAGTTAAAAGTGACGGGCCTTGAATCTACTATTGCTGAAAGAGATCATGAGCTTTCTGACTTAGGAGCGTCCTCTTCTTCCTTGAAGTCCCAGAACCAAAGTCTTGTTAATCAGGTATAGTTTTTCCGTCCTTAACTATTTTCTTCATAATTTTGTGTTTTTCCTCTCCTACATTTACATACATGTATTATTAGGGGCATGAGCTGGCGTTTTCTTCCGGAACCTCCGTGAGAGAAGCTGGGAGATGTAGGAGGGGGCTCTTGAAAAACGTTAGGGAATTTTCAAGATAATCTTATGGGCCCTCAGACTAGTTGGCGAGGATTGATGTTGATTTCACCCGGTGTTGCATACGCTTTCAAGAGAGTTTCCATCCGCACCTCCTCAATGTCGTTGCAGGGCGAAGATGGTTACTAACTCATGTGATGAAGCTTCTTGTGGTTAAGTGCTTACTCAAATAAATGAGTACTTGGAGGCTGCTTGGTCTTGCTTTTGGTTCGTACTATAGAGAACGGGAATTGCAGGAGGGCCTATAGCCGCAGGGAATTGAGTGGGCAAGTGGCAGATGTTTGATGGATCTTGAGCTTATTATTCCCTCTGCGCGGAGGTATGATTTAATTCTGCTATCCGTGATCTCCGTGACCTTAACTTTCCGCTTCTTCAAGAGCTTTCCAACAATAAGGATGCCAGCACTTGGGATATTATGGATCTTCTCCGCTTGGACGACGCCGTGGCTGAGACCCTAGGTATGACTGATCTTCAACCCGATATGATTCAGCTAATGGTTCCCGTCCATCATAAACAGGATAGGGTCATCATTGGGAGCCAAGCCTTGTCTGTTGCTTTGGATATTTGCTATGGGCGAGTGGAGAAAATGGAGAGGAATCTTATTGAACGTCTCCCCTTTTTGAAAGACGTATTTGTGTCCATTGATGATCCTTTATCCACTGAGGCTTTGATTGAACCGCCTGCTGAGGTTCCTGCTACTAATGTGTTATCTACTGTGGTCATTGTTCCTCATACTAATCCTTCCGTTTTCGTAGAAGATTACAATAATCCTGATTCAGCGGATGTGGTTTCGAAGAATGCTACCCTAGGTTCGGAAAGTGAAGGAAAGATCAATGCTTCAGCTGGAGGTGGTCTTACGTTTTCTCAATTGGATGATGAAGCTAGGGATGCTGTTTTATGAGTGTATTTGTTTTTTCCCCCGCGGTCGTATGTGACCTTGCAGTTTCTCTTGTAATTAACATATCATGGCTACTTATAGTTCAACCTGTTATGGTGTATACCGCGGTCGTACGTGGCCTTTTTTTTACGGTATTTTCCATGTAACTGATTTTGCCATACTTTTTGGACATATTTGTTATATGTAAATGTTGCTGCTATCTTTTCATATCATATGTGATACCTTTAGTAGGATAGTCTTGTTTGAATATTTTGTGGGTTATTCTCCTGGTACCGGGTTTACAATACCTCTTACGTACTTTGAGCTAATTGTGTGGTTACTCATCCTTTTGTTATACGAAATAACATTATGGAGACGTGTCCGTTGTAACTGTCGGTGCGCGGGCTTAATCACAATAAATAACATTTGCAAGTTAAAAAGATAGAATTTTTTCAGAGTGGAGAAGAGTGAATTAGAGTGGGCTAGCGTGCAAGTAGATAATGTCTTTCACTTTTTTTCATTAAAATTAAAACATATTACATGATATTTATAAAACTATACACGAATAAAGTAAAAAAATGCTCTTCCCATCACGGAGTTGCGGTCGAGAGATTATACTGGAATATAATTAGCTAATTTATATGGTTAGGCTGCTACACTTTGTATTATAAAACACTTTTTTTAGTGCGTACGTCTCAGGTTCTTGGTAATTCTTTTCGTTGTGATCTTGCAACTTGTAAGATCCTTTCCAAGTGTTCTGTTGTGACTCTTCGTACGGGCATTCCTTTTACGGTCCTAACTTTCCAGTGTCTTATACACAAGTTGCCTCGTTGTTCCGATACACTAAGTCTCCTGGCTTGAAGCTTGTATTTCTAACTTTGGTGTTGTAGTATTTTTCCATTTTCTCTTGCTTTTTGCTTCTCTTATTGCCGCTTGCTCCCGCTTTTCTTCTATCAAATCTAAGTTAATTTTCAATGCTTCATCATTTTCGGCAATGTCTACTTCTGCTGTCCTGAACGTGGGCATTCCAATTTCCGCTGGGATGACAGCTTCCGTTCCGTAAGTTAACGAGAACGGTGTGTCCCCATTACTGGACTTGATCATGGTGCGGTGTGCCCAAAGTACGTGAGAGATTTCTTCCAACTAGTTCTTGTTTTCTTTGCCTAGTCTTGCTTTTATTCCTTCCCCTAGAATCCTGTTTGCTCTTTCAACAAGTCCGTTCGTCTGAGGATGTTTCACGGAAGCAAAATGTTGTTGAATGCATAATTTTTCACACCAATCCTTGAAGGGGTTATCTCGAAATTGCTTCCCATTATCGGATATGATCTCTCCTGGAAGACCAAATCTGCACACTATGTTTTCCCATACAAACTTTTTGACCTGGCTTCCTGTGATAGTTGCTACTGGTTTTACGTCTATCCATTTGGTAAAGTAATCCATAGCCACTATTAGAGATTTGACTTTACTGGTTCCTTCCGGGAAAGGTCCAGCTATGTCAATACCCTATTTATGAAATGGCCACAGAGATGTGATCGGATTCAGTTTTTCCTGCGGATTTCTCTGAACGGGCTTATGTACTTGGCATTCCTGACATGCTTTTATAAGCGCCCTTGCGTCCTTGTGCATTGTCAGCCAGTAGTAACCAGTCCTCAAAGCTTTGGCAACGACGGATCGTGTGCCTGCATGCATGCTACACTAGCCTTCGGTATCTGCCCCAAGACGTAGTTTGCTTATGAGGTCCTACACATTCGAAGCCTATGGGACTCTAAAAAAGATTGTTTTGTTTGTGTTCCGTTGATGATGGGAATGAAAGTTGTGATTTACGCTTTATGCCCTTGCCTTTTCCTTTCTGTGGTAAAGTATTCATCCGTGAGGTATTCAGGAATTGGGGTCATCAGTAGCCCCCTCTTCACTCTTCACGGCTATCTCCTTTTTTTCGTTTACGAGATTTTTCTTTCAATTCCTCCACCAACAACTATTTTGCTGAGATGTGCAAAACCTGGTAGACGCCATTTTTGCTTTAGTGCATCTGCCTTTTGTTCTTGCTTCTTGGGACTTGCTTTATTAAGAACGCACGGAAGGTATTAGTCAGTGCTTTTACCTTTTCTAATTATTTGACCATGTCTGTTTCTTTCGCAATGTAAGTCCCATTCACTTGGTTTGCTACCGGTTTTGAATCTACGTTTACTTCGAGGTTTTTGACACCTATTTTTTCCGCTATTCGCAATCCTGCTATGAACGCTTCGTATTCTGCTTCATTGTTAGTTGTTTCAAATTGAAATCTTAAAGCGTACGTAAACTCTACTCCCTCCGGATCCGTGAGTATCACTCCTGCTCCGCATCCGTCAACGCAAGATGACCCGTCCGTGAACAAGGTCCACCATGCTGGGAGCGGCTCCTCTTCTCTTGCGGAGTCGTTCTTTCCTTTCTCCTCTAGCCTTTCCATAATAAAATTGGCTAATACTCGCCCTTTCACAGATACTCTTGGCCTGTAATGTATACCAAACTCTCCTAATTGTTATGAGGAAGAAGTGCCCTGAGGTTTCTTTTTTTTGCAGTCCAACCAGCGATCTTCGGGTTGATAGTCCGTTTTTGATGGGTGTTGGATCTGTAATTACTGTGATAGTGGTGAGCTTGGAAATATCTTCTTAGCTTTTGCTTGACGGTATTTAATGCCAGTACAACTTTTCCATGGCGGTTGTAGTTAATTTCGGGCCCCTTAGCGCCCGCTTACAAAGTAAATTGGCATCTGCCTGGCCTCCCTTTCCGTTATGAGTACGGCGCTCACCGCTTCCTTTGGATACAGCTAGCTTAGGACAATGAGTTCCTCTTGTTCTCTGAGCGGCTCGAGTAGGCGCTGTAACTAGAGGTATACTTATTTGCGATATGGTACTTTCATTTGTTTAAATGCAGCTTCGCTTCCTCCGGCCCATCAGAAAGTCACTCTTTTTTGTGATTTCTTTCCAAATGTCTTGAAAATGTGTAGGTAAATGATTTCTCCTGCTGACTTTGCTTAGAACTGCTTAAGTTGCCAATGTTAGTATTCAGATTTTAACTATGCTTGGGCACAGATTGTGGATGACGCGCTGTTCTCACGGAGCCATTTTGGTGATTGGAACGGATAATACGGCATCTACTTATTCCGGGCAAATTATAATGCCTCTTTTATTGGAACTGGCTATCCAAAGAAACATTCCTCCTCAACTCCTAAAGGTGCACTTTTTTGGTTGTTTCATGTTGATTTTTCTGAGTGTCTTAAATGTTTCTTCAATGTCGCGGACGACTTCATCCTCCGTGCGGCTCTTTATAACCAAATCATCCACGTATACCTCGAGGTTTCGACCTATCTGTCCGTGGAATGTTTTGTCCACTGAGTCGGTGGGGTTTGGTGATAAGTTCGTTGCACCAGCGTTCCGTAGACCGAAAGGCATTTTTGTGTAGCAAAAAATGCCTTGATTTGTAATGAACGCGGTCTTTTCCTCATCTTCCTCTGCCATTTGTATTTGGTGATACCCCTTGTATGCATCCAGGAAGTATTTGAAGGGGAATCCACACAAGGATTCGACCTTCCAGTCTATTTCCGGCAGAGGGTAGCCGTCCTTGGGACATGCCTTATTGAGGTCTTTAAAATCGACACACATTCTCCAAATGTTGTCACTCTTCTTTACCATCACCGGGTTGGAAAGCCAATCGTGATAATGAACCTCCCTCATGATCCCAGCTGTCACAAGCTTACTAACCTCGTCATTGATTGCTACGTTCCTTTCTGCGGCTTGGCCTCTTTTCTTTTGCCTAACCGGTTGACAACCTTTTCGTACATTCAACTTATGTTCCGCTATCTGCCTTGGAACGCCCGTCATATCCGTTGGGGTCCAAGCAAATATATCCAAACTCCGTTGAAGTAGGTTGCACAGCTTACATCTGGTTTTTTCCGTGAGGTCGAAACCGATCATTACTGTCTGTTCCGGGTGTTCCGAATTGATTGCCACTTTAATCCTTTCTTCTTTTACTTTGTTAGCCGGAGGGGGTTGGTCTTCTGGTCCGGAGATCATCGCACATTCAATGGGAATGATTTTACTGCTTCTTAGCATAAGTGTCCCTCCCATAACCGGGAACTTTATCATTCCGTGCGTTGTTGATGGGACTGCTTTCATTTTTCGCAACCCCGACCTTCCGATGATTCCATTAAACGGAGACATTGATCTCACCACCATGAAGTCCATCTATGTTGATGTTGAATATTCGTCATCCTCAACTTTCACCAAAAGTGTTATTTGTCCTAATGGCCATTTTATTTCATCGCTGAATCCTACTAGCGAAGTTGTGGTCGGAAGCATTTGATTTCTTATTTCCGGACGGAGTCGATTAAAGCAGTGCTCATAGAGTATCTCAAATGACGACCCTTCGTCAATACACATGCGGTGCACTTGGTGACCTCCAATATCTGCTTTTATTATTAGGGGGCCTTATGCTCCCTCATCGTTTCCCATGGACAGGAATGATATTTCGAGGTCGGGTGAGAAACTTTGAGTTATCTTCTGCCTTACTGCCTTTTGTCGTGACTGAATCATTAAAATTGCCTAGGGTTTCTCTCTTCCAGAGGTTTCACCTTTCTTTTTCGGATGCTCTTTTCCGCTGTTTTGCTTCAGCTCCCGGATTATGTGCGACGGTTTCCCGGCTTTGAGCATATCTTCAATTTGCTTCCTTAGATGGTTGCATTCATCTGTATTATGCCCCACTTCTCTGTGAAATTCGCAAAACTTGTTTGCGTTTTGCTTTTCAACCAGGGTTGTCATCGGAGGTGGGGTTTTGAATTTTCCTTTTTCTAAGGCCAGATTCTCCTTCGGGGTTTTTGTGAGAAGAGTGAACCTGTCTGGTCTTTTCTCTGTCTTATGTTGGCTGCAAAAGCCTCCCCCTTTTTTGAAATTCTGCCTATGACCCCCTTCCTGGTCTCTCCAGGCCTGAGGGATTTTCCTTTCTTGATTTGAGGCCGCCTCTTGCCCTTGAAGAAAAGACGTGGCCACTTGCATCATTTCGTCTACTATTTTTGGAATTTTTTCGTGAAATCTTTTGATAAGTTCAGGATTTGTGATTCCGTGCACGAATCCGGAGATTCTCATGCACTCCGGTGCTCCTTTAACATTTCCACTTTCCGACTTATACCTTTGTATGAAATCTTATGTGGACTCTCCGTCTCTTTGTTTGATGTTGTGGAGCACTATGGGGTCTCTGATGCACTTTTTCTGTTGGAGGTAATTTTTCAGGAATGCTTATCTTAGATCGTTGTAACTGTCTATTGATTCTGGGGGAAGATCGTCAAACCACACCCGAGCGTTTCCGGTGAGTGTGGAGTTAAACATGTGACACCATGCTGGCATGGCCCACCTCTCCTTTTTTGCTGCTGCCTGGAAGATTTTTAAGTGATCTTCAGGATCTTCGCTTCCGTTGTATGTTTTCACATGGCTTGGCATTCGCATTTTCGGGAAGTCGAAGTGACGGACTCGAGACGTGAACGGATCAGTCTCGGCACATACCCAAGGTTGAGAGAGATCATCATCTTCGACACTGGACTTTTTTCTTCGTAATTTAGTCTTCCAGTGCCCACCTTCACTATCTTCGCTTTCAGAGTAATTTTCCGTATACCTTGAGCTTTTCTGACGGCTATCAGAGTGCGCGGATGTACCCCGTCCTCTGCTTCCGAGTCTCTTGAATACGGTGTTTTCCCTTCTTTCCTTGCTCTTGTATTCATGCCGTGGCGATCTTGACCTTTCACGCCTCAACCTAGTGAAGACGCTAGGATTGTGGCGCGGGCTGCGAGAGCGTCTCTGTCTTCTTGGCGATATTGTCCCGGACTCAGAATATGCTGATTCCTGCGCCCCAGTGCTCTTCTTTCGGGCATCGCCAAAGTCAAGCCTCGCTTTTACTTCCTCCAACTTTTCTTTCTTTCTCTTCTCATACTCATACTTATCTGCCATAATTGGTAGTAGTTTCTCATAGTGCTTTTCGCAGAACTCTTCGAGATCTACAGCGGATGTAGTTCTCACGGAGTCCTGGGGGGTTTGTTTGTTCTTCCCTGTCGTATTCCGCACATCAGACTTGGGATGGCTAGGGGTAGGTTGTTCGTGATTGCTCATGGTGAGTATTTTCAAGGAACGCAGTTATATCGGTCCCACGGATGGCGCCAACTTGTTAGTACAAAAACCGTGTATGGGGGTGAATATGGGTCTAGATCATTTGGTGGATTGGGCCGGTGAACGGGCTATGATGTAGATCTTGTACTAATCCAAGTAATGAAGAGATAATCTGCACAAATGAGAGTAAACCGTTAGCCTTACCGCGGGGCGGACCCCACGATTAAGCTCCGGCGTGAGAGTAAGTATACATGTTTGTCAGAGAATCAGAGAATGTCAGAGTATGTGTGTGTATTAATGATCAGACAGAATGTACCTTTTTGGGGTGTGAAATGACCCCTATTTATAGGCAAGCCTAATACTAGGGTTTCCTAATATTTCGCTTGCGACTGTTAGTAGCCGGAGTGGGTCCCTTGTCGGGCAAGGGTCCACGTGTAATCGTGTCTGCGGACGTGAGTATCCTTCCGCAGTCCGTGTTTGTCCGCGGAGGTGCAACGGGTGCGGCTTTAAAAGGTACTCACGTGCGTCTTTGGAATATCCGGAGCGTGACCCCTGTCAGGCTTAGTAGTCCGGCTATTTGTTGTATTGGGCCTGGGCCCATATGCGTATATTATGAACTAAGCCCAGTAAGCTTGGTGCTCATACTATACTTCATCATCGGGCCTAATACCAGGTCTTTTGGCAATATAAGTCAACATAACCGCACACAAGCATTGCGGTTTCTTCCCAAGTCTCTTCACTTGAGCACAACAACGCCTAGAAACTGTAGCATTCTCATTTTGTGTAGCCGATGCACAAGATACCAGCTTATAGGATTCGATTTCAGGATTTGCCATGCCACATTCGCCACCTCCATTTACTTCACTCAATCCGGTAATCAGGACTACAACAACAAGAACAATAGCAAACAAGTGGAGCATTTTCTGTTGGTGATTTTAGTGTCATCAATGGCCATTTAAGTAATGATGATTTACTAGAGACTGATGAGATTTCATATTCGGCTCGGATACGAGTTAGGAAAGTGTGTAGTGCACACTCGTTGAGCTAATATGAACTCGACCATGACAGAAAAAGCGGGGGTCAAGGGGGCCGCGCCCTCTTGCGGGGTCAAGGGGCAGAGCCCCTTGCTTATAAATCTGTATTAAGGAATTACCTTAATTTTCCGCCAAAGCCCAACCAACATGTCAGTTGGTGAACAGTTACAACTGTTGGGTAAACTGCCTAAAACTGTCACAAAACTTATGTTTTAAAACATAAGATCTGGTCTCAGAAAACAATACGAAAAAGATATACAATTCCTTCATTGTTCTTGCTTTGTAATCTGGTGCCTAGAATACAAAGTGTTCTCTTCTAGAATTATCCCGATAAGGATTTCGTGCAACCCAGGCATCTATAGGGTCGAAATACTTTATACCGAAAGTGAACTCAACACGATTCTAGTAAGATATCCAGGATCATCACAATCACATACACACCCTAATATCTAACATTTTCATTGAAGCTGCCATTTGTGTTTAGTGTGAGAATAGTTAGTTGTGGATTCATGGGGTTTTATAGAGGTTTTTATTAGGGATTACTAAAAGTGGTTAGACTAGTGTTATTGAATGAAGGCATGGAGCACGTACAAGAAAAGTATGGTGTGAAGCGTGAGGCGTGGCGGCATGACTAAGCCTCACGTCTTAAGAGTCATGACGAGTCATGACAATTTTTACGGCGTGACTTAAAGCGGCACAAAATATAAAAATATTTATAAATTTGTATGTTTATATTATATTTAAAATATATTGAGTTTACAAAAAGTGTCATACATAAGGAATAAAGTCAAGAAAGTATCTTTGTATATAATCTTTTTCATTTCTATATAGAAAACGATTTTTATAGAAATTGAATTTAAAAAATCCTCTACGCATCATGTTTTATCACGCTTTATCACGTTTTTCCACTTTTCATCTCACTTCACGCCTTAAGCCTACGTCTTGGTCTATTACGTAGCGTGAAAGTCAAGCCTCGCGCCTTTGCGAGACCTTAGCGGCGCCATAACAAGCTTTTTAGAACCCTAGTCATATGTGAGATTCTAGAAAGGCGAACCCTAACATTTAGTTGTTTGCTAAATAAAATTACCTAATAACATAGTTGTAAAACGACACAAGAGCACATTAAAATAAAAAATTATTTAGAAAAAGTAATAAAGGTGTATATGTAATTTGAGAAACCTAGCTGCAAGTTTGAATCAGATTTTACACAAAATTCTTACATTAGTTGTGTTTTGCCAAACAAACTTTATTTTTATGCCGGTAATGGTTGGTTGCTCAAAAATGCTTACAATGCTTGTTGTCAAATATATCCTAAGACCACTCCTAACGGACTCGTTGATTTACAAACCAACGAGCATCGGTTTTTGACACCGATGCCACAATCTTGTCGGTGGTGCGTCGGTTCGGTCTTCTTTGGTTTGACTGCGAGGAAATGGTTGAGAGTGGGGCCCATTTGACCATTTGAGTGTTTTGGGTGTGTGTGAGAGTATTTTGTGAGGGTATGTTTGTGTATAAGTGACACATAAAGAGACACACCATTATTGGCATAGATGTGTCAGTTTTGGAAGTGCAGAGGTGGCACAATACAGAAAGAGACGCATCTTTTGAATCATTTTTAGTCATACTTATAATGATAAACGTTACAATTTTTAGCACGTTTAGAGTCTACTAAAAATTCTTCTTTGATAACGTGTGATCAAAGAAAGTCGTTGGTTCTAAATTACAGTAAAAGAACAAGAAATAAGACTTGAGGCCTATGTATGAAAACTAGGACTTGAACCGCAGTGCGCATGTATCCAAGTTTACCCATTTCATAATGCAGGCCGTGTAAATGTGTAATTCAAGAATTGTGACCGTTCGAAATTAAAGTATTTTCTATCACTATAATTGATTTTGAAATAAGTTGGTTGTTAAATTTTTTTGCATAAATATGCAAGTTATGTGATCACATGTATGCAAACTGATATATCAAAAGTAATTTACAAATTGTGTTTTCTCCTATTTACGGATTATATTTTAATTTCCCTCAAGACTCCCATTAGAATCCCTTCAAGGTTCACATAAAATAAGTCAAATTGTTACCACAAGTTAATTAGGCCATCTATGGACACCTTGGTACTAGGCTTTGCGTTTGAAATAATGTCCTATAGTGGCCTTTTTGCCTAATCTTTAAATAAAGTTATGTTAATTGTTTCGGTGTTAAATATCTATTTATTGTGATATAGTTTCTGTAGTACGTAGTAGCACTTTTACAGGCACTGGCTTATAGATGGTGTTTTCTCTACTAAGGATTCGTTAGTTTTTTGTTCTTGAAAAAAGTACTATTAAAATTCCAAAAATTTACATATATAAGTAGCAACAGCTAAAATTGAGTTTTTACCATTAGCGAACATGATTGTTCAAGAGTGGCCGTTACAAGTTTTTTTTTTTTTAGGTAAAAAGTGAATTTATATTATCAAATCAGAGATGTTACAACTTAAGAAAGGCATTGGACATGTCCCAATCTTTTATTCAAAACAACAATACATCAAATAACCAAACTGTATCAGACAGAACCTAACCAAACCATCTCTGAAACAAGGACAACTATGCCATAGAAACAATAGAGCTGTCCAATCATCTAGCCTTTAGAACAGTAGTCAGTGTGACTAATGACAATGACTAGGCATCCATGGAGAAACCCCTTTACCTTGCTACATTTCCTCCTACAAACACCCTACCTAGGATCAACAGTATGAACCTTAGAGGCTCTTATAGGAGGCATCACAAGATAAAAGGTAAAACTCGTGTTCACACTGAGATCCATCCCCAAGAGCTACATTTCCTTTTCAAGCATAACTCTTAGTTAGGAGTTGCTTAGGGATACATCCCACTTGGCTACATTTCCTTAACTGTTACCAAAACATACATCCAAACACCCTTACAAGATGATTCTTGAACCAACAAACAAGGCATCACCAGCTGGCATTCCACCAAAGCAGAAAACCTACCTTATGACATTAGGTACAACCTTTAACAACATGTTTACACAACAAACTAGCACCACAACCAATAGGATTAGAACATAAGGAAAGGTTCCTAATGCTAATGTACAAGGCCCTTTACAACATTTAATCACTCAACTACAATAAATTCCAGGCCATTCCCCAACTATACTGAATAATGAAACAACCTTCTAGTCACTCCCACCTTAGACAGATTTCATCATGACATTCTTTTTTTTATAGAAACAAGTTGAACAACAACAGTATTCTTAACTTTCAAACCCATGAGTTTCAGTCTAACAGTTTCACAAATTTTCTCAAGTACTACTTCCCAACTACATGCCTCCTTCCTAAATATCCTGCTGTTTCTTTCTCTCCAAATGGCATAAACAATAACAGCCAAACACAGTCTTCTGACAATACTCCATATGCTATTTCCATTTTGCTTATCAGCAAGTTCATCAATAATTTCTACCCAATTTGTTGCACCACTTTGAAACTGCATCATCTCTTTCACAACTTCCCAAATTGCTCCAGAGAATTCACAATTAAAGAAAAGATGATCATGAGATTCACTGTTGCCTTTGCAAAGAGTACACAAGTTCACATCATAGGATCCCCATTTAGTCATTCTATCACAAGTCATGAGCTTCCCCTGAACTGCCAGCCAGGGGATAAAAGACTGTTTTGGGACACACTAAGAAAACCACAACAATTTAGCCCAATTAACATCAATTGATTCAGTTCTTAAATCTTTATAGACTTCCTTGATGCTGAACTTACATTCTTTTTTTTTTCTTTTTTTCCCACACAATCCAGTCATTTTTCTCCACATTAATATCAGGAATAGGAATTTGCACAATGTTTGGATATATACTGTCCCAATTAGTAGGCCAATTTCACTTACCCTCACTAATCATATCAGCCACCAACATGTTCCTTTGAAGGCCTGCAGAGTACAAACTTCTGTTTGATATGATTCTGAATAAAGGTCCAAGATCACACCAATTGTCAAACCAAATTGAAGTATTCTTTCCATTTCCCACCTTATACCAAACACTAGAGTCTATTTCATTTCTAATATCTAATAAGTTTTTCCAACCCCTACTATCATTATTCTCAGCATTTGCTTCCAAAAACTCTTCCCATTTAACTTGACAATATTGATCCACTTCACCCATAAGGAATCCTTTTTACAAGCAATATTCCATATATGTTTTATAAGAAGAGCTTTATTCCAGACTTCCAAATCTTTTAGACCAAGACCACCCTGAGCTTTTGGTTTACAAATCTTCTTCCATACAATCTTTGCTTTACCTTTAGACAATTCACCATTACACCATAGGAATCCACTCAATAAATTATCAATATCTTTAAGAACAACTTTGGGTAGAAGGAATACAGTACACCAGTATACTTGTATGGATTCTAAAATAGATGCAATTAACTGCAACCTTCCAGCATATGACAAACATTTATTCTTCCAATTAGAGATCCTATTTCTAACTTTGTCCACCAAACATCTACAATCCTTTATACCCAATCTATTAGTGATCAAAGGAACTTCAAGGTATTTCATAGGAAGTTTACCCTTCTCAAAAGGCATGACAAATAAAATCTAAGACTGAATCTTATCTTCCACACTTCCAAAAAAATAGTGCTCTTGCTAAAGTTAGGCAACATGCCAGAACTCTTCCCAAATTCATCTATAGAATCCCTAACAACTTTCACAAAGTCCACATCTCCATGACACATAACTAACAAATTATCTACAAAGCAGACATGAGTGATTTGCATCTTTGAGCATCTATAGTGATATTAGAAATTAGGACTTCTAGAGACATTCCTTTCCATCATAAGAGTAAAGCATTCCATTACCAAAGTAAACAAATAAGGAGACATAGGATCTCCTTGTCTTAATCCCCTACCCCCTTTAAAGAATCCACAATTCTCACCATTGACATTTATTATGAAACTTACAGTCTTTACACAATTCATAATCCACTGAATCATTTTACCATGAAACCCAAAGTGGTTCAAAATGGTTTCTAAGAAGCACCAATTGACTCTGTCATAGGCTTTCTGAATGTTTATTTTAAAAGAAACTCTTCTTGGTCCTCCTTTCCTATCATATCATTTTAAAAGCTCATGAGTTAACAAAATGTTATCTTGGATCTGTCTTCCAGCAACAAAAGCACTTTGATTTATGTTAACTAGTTTCCCAAGAACTTTTTTGATTCTCTCAGTAATGACTTTACTTATGCACTTGTAAACTACATTGCAGCAGGCAATAGGCCTATAATAGTAACTTTTAAAGGACTGAGATTTAGGAATAAAAGAGATCACGGTAGAGTTTAATTCCTTTAGCATTTTACCAGAAACAAAAAACTCTTTGATAGCCTTACAAAAATCCACACCCACCACACTCTAAGCTTTTTTAAAGAACAAGGAAGAGTAACCATCAGAACCAGAAGCTCTATTGTCCCCAATCCCAAATAAAACATCCTTGATTTTTTTAGAAGTAACTTCATTAACCATGCTTATAGCCTCCTCCTTAGAGAGCTTTTTAGAAAAAAGAGTGGCATAGTCATTTATATCATGTACCTTAGAACTTTGGCCTAAGAAACTTTGGAAGTGATTCACAAATTGCACAGCAACATCTTGACCTTCAAATCTATTACCATTCACATCTTGAACACTCTCAATCCTGTTTTTAAGGTATCTTCCCTTTAGAGTCTTATGGAAAAATGAGTTATTTTTGTCTCCCAAACCGAGCCATTGAATCTTGCTTTTTTAGAATAACAGTTTCTCTTCATCCTCCATAGCAATCAAATAGTCTTTCAATATGACCACTTCAGACTCCCTTAAAGCTTTATTGTGAGGATCTTTATCAATCATACTCTGTATACTCTTAACCTTATTCCTTAGACCTTCCACTTTATTGAACAAGTTCCCATTTTGTCAGTTAAGCTTTCTCAGCTGATACTTTAAACTTCTTAATTTTTTAGACAGTTGAAACATATAGAACCCACCCACATGCTTCTTCCATTCAGCATCAACAGTAGGAAGGAAATTATCTTTATCAGCAATGTAGTTTGCAAATTTGAAAGCTCTTTTCTTCTTCTCCATACCATTTAGAATAATAACAACAGCTTGGCTATGATCAGACACAAGATAAGGTTTGAAGATGACATGGGCTTTATCAAAACAGTTCACAAAATCTTCATTAAACATAACTCTGTCTAGCTTCTTAAGAACACCAGTATCCAAGCCCTTCTTAACATTCTTGAGGTTCTTTGTCCAAGTGAAAAACAAGCCAGAATTGCAAAGATCCTCAACTTCAATCATATTAACACAATCTCTAAACTCTTTCATATCATTATTAATAAAATAGACCCCTGCAGAATGTTCATTAGTGTTAAGAATCACATTCATATCACCTCCAATAAACTAGGGTTTACCATTAGTGATCTGTTTATGTCTATGCAGTTCTGCCCAAAGCTTCATCCTCTCAATATTCCCATTAGCAGCATAGATGAAAGAGCTAAAACTTACTAAATGAGAATTAACATCCTCAATAATGCAAAGAATGGCTTGATCAGTCATGTTAATACACCTAACAGTTACCAAATTCCTATTCTATCTAACAATGATTTTGCATCCCTTATTACTAAGATGCATGTTGGAAATCCAATCCCAGTTACCAAACGCTTTTTCACATGATTTCACAAGTTTCTTACTCTTTAGATAAGTCTCAAGAGTTGAACAAACCTGCAACCTGTCTTCAGCAATAAACTTAGATACTTCTTTTTGCTTGTCAGAGATGCACATTCCTCTAACATTCCATATACCAATCCTTACATCCATAGACAAAGGATGGTTGAAACAAACCTTCCCATACTAACAGTCATGAAGTACATTGGTATCATTACCAATGACTTCATTTTTTTCCATACTAACTGCCACTCCTGACTGTCCCATAAAGACATCATCCTTTTCAATATCTCCTTCCCTACTAACTTTCTCCATTCCATTACTTATATTCAAGTTGGGTTGCTCTTCTTCATCATGTACCCTTAACACATCAAACTGATTCATGTTCCTATTAGTCCCCTTTTTTGCTGCATCCTTATTTGATTTAGGAGTATTTCCTCCACTATTTAGTTTTGGACCCATACCCTTCATCTGTTCTTTAGTTACAGCATTTTTGTTTTTTCGTGTGCACCCTCCATGAAATTGCTTAGGATCTATATTATTTTCATTTATTACATTCTCACTATGAATAGTAGTCTAAACAACTTCCTGCAATGGTAACTTATTTTCCTTAGTAATCTCCTTATATATCTGTTTACCCCTAGTTCTTTACTTTCCACCTTTCCTATTTATAACTTCAGTAAAACCATCAGACACCTTACTGCTCTTGTTTCCTTCATTATTCATAGCTTGTTCACTTACCTTCCTATTTTTATTTTTCAAACAATTCTCATGATAATGTCCAAACACTTTATATTCTTTACATCTAGGGGGTTTCCAACTGTAGCTCACATGTACAATTTTAGTCCCAATTATTTCATTGAGCTTATTCTTATATGCAACATCAATCTTATTAGGCAAATCCTTCTCAGCATTAACCTCAATTAGGACTCTAGCAAATCCCTTACTAGCCTACCCAGCATGGCACATATTAGCAGTGACAACATCCATGATTAGAGGTTTACCAATTCTACTAGGTAAAGCACTAATTCCTCTTATAGTCCAAGCTTCAAAAGGGACATTACTTATTTTGACCCATATAGGTAATTTCTTGGGTTCAGTCTTAGCAACACACATATTAATATTGTACTCCTGAACCACAAGTGGTTTGTTATTAACCAACCATGGACCATTATCCAACATAATTTTCATACCCTCTTCCTTGTTGAATTTAAACAGATAAATGCCATTCCCATTATCAATTACATCCTTAAGCCTATATTTTCCCCACATTCTTCTCAAATAATACTTTAGTTCATTCACAGATATCTGGTATCTCACAAAATACCCACTATGATAATTTTCCACCTCTTGTTATCTACAACAAATAATTCCTCATCAAAAATCACCAACTTATTACCATCACTATCAACTTCAGTGGGTATTTCCATGAGCTTATTCTCAACTTTAACAACATTAGAACTAGTGACATATGAAAAGGAGTTCTTTGTAACATCACTATTTGGCTTATTATTACCATTCATATTGTTCTTGCACCTTGAATCCTCTATAGTCACATTCACGTTATTTTTGCTACCAATTTCATTGTCCACCTGATCTTCCTGCCTATCACAGTTAACACTCATCACAAGCTCCACACAATCAGACCTATTCACACTATGAACTACTCCTTCTCCATTCCCTCCTTCACCACTACTCCCCACAGTGACCTCTACAGGTATCTCCACGCCATTGTTATTCTCATTCACAATACCTTTATTCACACTACTCTCACCACTTTCTACCCCTCTGTTTTCTTTAGCAACCGAAAAACCCTTATTCTCACTATTAAGACTACATACAAAATCCCTATACTGATTAGGAACCTTTGAATTACGTGTTGATGATCTTCTCATAGTGAATTCAGCCATTAGGGTTTATGTAAATTAGGAAAATCACCCAAAGTTATGATATTAGCTAATTATGCAATTAATTGGTGTAAATCAATCACCAACATTAAAACTATCAATAGAAAGCTATAGAATTACTCAATTGGCTCAAAACATTCAAATGAACATTTGGCGCCAAAACACCATAACCAATTTCCATAATACAACTCGAAATGTGATAAAATTGACGGGGATATATGCGGAATAACGAGCTGATTCTGAATCTGTGATCAAAATTGAAACAAAGGTAGTAATTCTAGTGAAAACAATGCTTTTTGTAAGTTTTTAGTAATGGAGAAAAGGCGGGAAATACAGTTGGAGGAGAGAGAAAAAAATTTGTTTTTATTAGTGGCCATTACAAGTTGAAAACTTCACCAACAAGAATTTCATACATGACACAAACTTGTTATGATACTAGTGTCGTTGTCTAGAACTGATGATGACATGATTCAAGAGCTAGCAGAGGAATATATGGATCACTTAGAGCGTGGGAAGAGTAAGGGTACTGCCAAAAATAAGTAACCTTAAAGATGGAGACACCATTAATATTAATAACAAAATATGGTTTCCATATTTTGTTTATTGACTTTTCTTCTGGTTTTCATATTTTTCTTATTGACTTTTATTTGGTTTTCATATTTTGTTTATTCTAGAATAATCTTGTTGACTTTTTCTCCAATTTTAGTTCTCCTATAAATATAGGGCTTGAGTTTATTGTGTAGTCATTCAATGTTGAATAATCAATAAAATTCATGACTTTTAGTCTTTATTCCTTTGTGATTCGACTTGAACCCGAATTAAGGGTCATAACACGTTTCCATTCTGAGTTAGTTAGTATCTAAAGCTCGTTAGTATCCTGGATGGTGACTGATTTAGAAGATCCAAAAACCCATATTGTTGGTGGGGTATGGTATGGATAGTACATGGATCATGGTTTTACCAAACCCATGAAAGAACTTGACAGGTGTTACACCATGCTACAAGAACTACGTTCTGTAATCGTAGGTGGGGCATTAATCCACAAGAATCGTGAGGGTAGCAAACACAAAGGTCAAATAATTCATCCAACCATAGGCGATTTTGGAGGCACTTGTGCAAGCAACCAATCCCCGTTTAACAATGGAAGAATTGAAGAATGGGAGGAGGAAAAGAAGGAGGTTCGAGTACCTACAACCAAGATTTTTTGTTCGAAAATTCTAATCAAGAATTCGGTATGTTCTTTAATGATTGATGATTGTAGCATAAATAATTTGGTTGCAAGAAAATTGGTAGAATTCTTAAAGTTACCAATGAAGATATGTCCAATTGAAGGTTACCAAGTTTGTAGGGTTCCTGTGACTATAGGAAAATCTTATAAATTAGAAGTACTTTGTATTGTGGATGATACTGATGAGTGTCATATATTAGTGTTGTGGAACCATAGAGAGGGGGGTGAATACGGTTTTCTTGACTTCTTCTAAGTTTATAGTGTTCATCGTTTTAATTGTGTTATGGAACAATAGAGAGGGGGGTCGAATTCTGGTTTTCTTGACTTTTCTAAGTTTATAAAACACTTCAAGTCTTGTAAAGATTCGAGTGGTAGTATTAATCGTATTTGCAAAGTGATACAATAGTAGAATAGAGATAAGAAAGAGAAATGAAGAGACACCATGGAAATATACTGATTTGGGAAGGGGGTTAGTTTAGTCCTTCCGTACTGCTCCAGTGCGATCCACGGTCACGATAACTATTTTAGTATATCCTTATGGTGAACTACAAACCGTATTACAATTTAACTCCACCGACTTTCAACAAAGGTCGGCGCTCACACAAAAGAGTTACCACCTATGGTATTCCGCCCTCGGAATCCACCCCTAAGAACCAGTGATTCGACTTAACCTATAACACTAGAAGCCTTCCCCTTGGAAGCTTGTCAAACCCCAACTAGATCTCCAATGATCTAGGCTTGATCCCACGGATACAAGTCTTCCCTTACAACTCAATAATGAAAGATAGTTTGATTTAAGAATCAAATCCCTAACCTAGCCTAAAGACTCAATTCTAATAGAAAGGGTATGAGAAAGAAGACCCTCGACAAAACATACAAGTATGGATTAGGTACTTGTGTGGCTCTCTTACGGAGATGTGTTCACTTTAATAAAATGATAAGATGAGAAGATTATAACACTTTCATGTTTAGACTTAGAGGATTAGAGAAGAGAATAGAGAAGAAAAAATGTTTGTAAGAGATGAGGAATACAAAGGCCAAGGGTGGCTATTTATAGGCCAAGAGTCTCAATTTGGGAAAAACACTTCGAACCTGACGCGCTGCCCACGCGTCAGCGCGTGGCCACCATGCCAGAATCCCACAAATGTTTTTCCTTAAGACTTTGGCGTTTTAAATACCCGCACTTGTTAAACCACCGATTGTACTTCACACTATGACATTTCAATCATTCTTATGCTCAGGGAAACCACTCTCAATAGCCATTTGATAATAAATATTGCAAAGTATTAAAAGCTTTTCTGCTTGTTTTTTTATCGGATAAGTAGGGTGAGTTCGTGTAGTTATTTCTCGCTGTTTAGGGGGATCGAAAGGGATTTTGGGTATTGTCCTCAAGAATTTGTGTAACCTAATCTCGGCTAGTGGGGATTCAACTAGGGTTAGTAGGGGCTAGTGTTACAAAACAAGAGAAATGATTCTGTTGGAATTGAATATTACCTTACTTGGTGAGATATGGGGGGAGGAGGTAGGGAATTTAAATTTGGATATTTCAGAATGTGAGCAGAAGCGATGTTGATTAAGAGAGAGTAAGTTGTTGTAGGGGTGGGCTAATGGGGTGTGGTGTGAGTTATCATGAGGTAACTTGATGTGATGTGTGTATGATAGAAGGAAGCCTGTTGAACTCGATATTATTCTCAAAATGAAAGGTTTGAGATGATAAGTGATACATGATTGGTGAGTGGCGCGATGATAGGGTTGGTGAGGGATTTGTTGTTTGTTTTAATGAGTGTAGTAGAGAGTGTTTAAAAGTTGGTTTATCTTTTTTTTGAGATGTAGCATCCATTCTATAGGGGGTTAAGAAAAAATAAGGAGTTTGGAATTGATGAGATGTTGGTCTAAGAGTAGAGATGAAAGTGTTTTTGTTGTATTTGTTTGAGAAACAATCCAATGGTTAAGAAGATAGAAGTGTGGGAAGTTGGATTGATGTATATGTCTTGATCAAGGGTTGAGAAGAAGTGTGTGTATGTGTAATTTGAATTGTGTGGAGAAGAAGATGAATAGTGAGTATGTGGTGGAGAATGTTTTGAAATGACGATGGTAAGATTTTGGAGAGGCGAAAAAAGAAACGATAGGATACCCAAAGGTCATAGGTACAAAGGAAGAAATGGTGTATGATATATAAGTTAGCATTGTTAGAAGGTTTATTGTGAGAAATTATTTATGTGTAGTGGAATGTGTTTGTGTTTGAAATGCGTGGTTTTAAAAGAGGATTAGTAAGAAGTAATAAAGATTATGATGGTAAGTGTGAGTTTGAGGATGTTTAAGGATGAAATCAAAAGATTGATTTAGGTTAATAATCACATTGCCATTAAGAATGAAAAGAGCAGGCAAATGTGATTATGGGATGGCTTAGAAAGAAGATGTGTAGAAGGAGATGAAATCACTTGTTGGGTAAGAAGGATTAACAAGTGACTAAATAGAATGAGTTATAAGAGTGTGTAGAATAAGTGGGGACATGTACATGTGAGGAATGAGTTTGTAAAACATTTAGGGGTAAGGAAGTAAGAAAAGTCAAAGTATAATTAACTTCAAAATACCACAAACTCAATTAGTCATTTAGAGTTTAATCCAAGATAATCAACATTATATTTGATCACTAATCATTTTAATGCAAACAAGCTATGTGCTTTGCATATTAAGTAAAGCATAACCCATATCGGGAAAGGATGCGTTTACGCAAAGTAACCTTTGACTTAGTTTGACCAATAAGAGAGTCAAACCCGTTACATGATTAGGATCAATTGTGAATCCGAGCAACGATGGATTCGATCATTAATCATTATGATGCAAACAAGCTAAGTGCTTTGCATCGTAAGTAAAGCATATCCTATAGCGGGAAAGGGTGCATTTACACAAAGTGGCCTTTGACTTGGTTTGACCAAAACAGGAGTAATGCCCGTTATATGATTAAGATCATCGTAGATCCGGATTAAGGTCAAATGATTATTTTTGTTTGTTGGTATGTTGAACGTATGATCATACTAGGTTTAGATAAGATGTTTCGGGCTTGGCTAGAGGCGTTTGATAAAAGATTTGAGTTGGCATTTTATGTAAAAACGAAAGGATTTGTTTTTGCTCCTCTCTAGGTCTAAACTTCATTTGAAGTGTTCCTAAATGCTCAAATATCATATACATACCTTTATTGAAGTTTCCACATGTGTCGGGTAAGAGGAAAATCGAAAAAATCAAATCCGTAAAAACGGACTTCGCAAGTGGCGCGTTGGCCACGCGCTGACGTGTGCCCAGCGCGCCAGAGGCGAATATCTAATTTTTTAGATTTAGGCTATCGTTTGTTATTTTACATTTTATGAATGTTTATTTGTCATCATTAAAACATAAAGGAGATCCTAGTCCATGTTGCACCAAAAATTACGAAGACCTTGGCGATGTGAGGTTAATGGCAAGTATGATGTTAAACAAAATCTCTACCTTTTCTCATGGGAAGGAAGAAGGATTGCTATGGTTCCACCCAAAGTAACACCACAATTACCAAAGCTCGAGGTTAAAGTTGAAGAAAAGATTGCTATGGTTTCACCTAAAGTAACACCATAATTACCACGGCTCGAGGTTAAAGTTGAAGAAAAGATTGTGAAGGCCGAGGTTGTTGAGGATCACATTGAGAAAATCCAAGACCTTTAAAGTTATTGTTAGCCTCAAAATATTGACTCGACAATGGAAGTATCGGTCATTCAACAAGGAAGCTTCGATCTTTATGAAATACACTTTGTAATAGGCTAGAACGGGAATCAAGCTCGTTTATTAATCTAATCTTGTATAAGTTGTGGGCTAAATCCCGAGCCCGGCCCAAAGACAAGCCCATTAGGCCTTCCAAGTATTTATACACCTCCCTAGCTTTCTAGGGAGGTTGATTCTTTTATTTGTAACATCACATTTGCAAGGAATCCTCCTTCTTTTTCTCTCACTACTTTCCCTTTCTAGCTTCTTTCTTTTTTATTTCTATCTATATCGTGTATATGTATGGAAGTGAGATGATATTTTAGGTCTTACAATTTATAAACAACATGATGACAACGTTTCAACTTTATCGTTTGGAACAACGAATAAAGTTGGTACTTTGAAGACTTATGAAGAAATTATGCGTTTTAATGATGATGAAGATGTGAAAGGTTTTACTTGTGAGCTAAAAACGGATTTCAAATGCGTTCATGATTTAAATGTTCGTGATTTAAATTATGGGTTAATTTTAAGGATGAGTATGAAAAGTCAAATTAAGTTTTCAATGGCAAACAAAGAAGCTTTTTTTTATTACAATTGGAAATTTGGGGGTCACTGATAAGGAGCACACAACCTGATGTTTTGGGTCATGGATTGATCGTTGGGAGTATGGTAGGCGTGTTAAAAAATATGAAGGTTTTCGAGTGGATGTGAAGCGTAAATCTATTAAAGATAAGGTTCGTCGTGAGAAGGTGACCGAGATTGGTAAGGTTCCCCTTGCTATTGGAAAGCATTACAATGAGTTAGTTACTTGCGATGTTGTTGATATGAGGGCATGTCATGTATTTTTAGGAAGACTATGGCAACATGATGTGGAATCTACATCAAATATGTATTTGTTTAAATGGAGCGGAAAAACTATTGCTATGTTACCTGTAGGTGTCGTCTCTCCTAATAAGAAATTAAAGAGCAAGACTTTGGTAACTTTGGTGGCTTCACCAAAGGAGTTTCAAGCTAAAAGGAAGGAGACAGGAGTTTCTTATGCCTTAGTTGAGAAAGGCGTAGAAGATGTCATGGAGAATTGTAGGATCCCGATTATCACTTCATAACATATAACGAATCGAAGAAGAAAAGAGAAGAAGAAATGAAGGTTTTAGAGAGAGAAAGAGGAGAGAGAGTTGAGAGAGAAATTAGAAAAAGGAAAATGGAATTTTTATAAATGAACCAACTTACTTTTCCTAGGTGGAAAAGTTACTTATATACCCCGACACATTAAGTGACGTTCGGGATATTTGACTAGGACCCGGGCTCGGGTTTTGCTTGGGATTAAACCCGAAACATATACAATATTAGATTAACTATCGAGCCTGATTCCCGATACATTTCTATTACAACGTTAACTAATTGATTGACCGAGACTTAAATACATAATGAACGAACTTCATGTTTGACTCAATATTTTGAGGCTAACAATCTCCCCCGAAGTGAGTTCATTGATGACACTCCTTCATGAGATCATGAGATTGCTTTTGTCGTTAAGCTCATGTGGTCTTGGTCTTTCTCTTTGTTCTTTGTTGTAGGCTTGTTCCTTCATGCTTTGCGATCTTTACTTTTGAGCCTTTGACATTGTCTTTAACGTCTATGCCATGTTGCGATCATGAGTCTTTGACCAATATTCTCATACTGTGCCTCATCTTGAAAGCTTAAAATCAGATTTTACGGAAGTATTTGTCTTTAAATCTTGAGCTTTCATGATAGTTTGTCTTTGTAGAATGAGCATGAATATGTGGTAATGAATCGACTTTGGTTGATTGGGATACCGTCACCACTGTTTTAACCTGCAGGTTTACGTTAGTGATAATCGAGAAAATTGATTTGAAAATCAATCGACATATTACTTGTAAAAGCGTTTTTGTAACACATCGGGAGTTTTAATCTTTTATCAAAATTCATCAACCGTCAATTCATTTACTGGACCAAATCGATATCCAGTTGTCACAAGTTTGATTCATATATAATCTCGCAAGTCACCTACCAAGAGCTTGTTTGATGCTGACTCAAGCAGGATTTCTATTCTTCATGTTGAATACATAAGTATCACTCGGATTTTGTTCTGGCAAATTTCACTAAGGCTATTGTATAGACTCTTGTTAATAACTTGTTGAACTTGATGATGTTCAAACAAGTAGTTTGAATGGAATGTGTCCTACGAGATTTAGAATTGATTCTTGGCTCTAGAACTCGTTCTAGTGCATTTTGGTTTTATATCGGAGGCTGGAAGCAGACTGCACCTATTCAATTATCAACAATTTCGATGTGAGATGTCAATAGATAACGTTGTGTATCTCGTAGACAATGAGCAAGTTTCTGTGAGAAAGAAACCCGAAGGCTGGAAGGGTTGTGCATTGCTTCACTGGGGTCAATTGTATGTCGTCTTCAATGTCAGCAATGAACATGTGAAATTTGACAGCGTATGTATTGACCCTGTTTCTACCTTAAGTTGTTTGTGGAGGGCTTCTTTGTTTACACCCTTTATCCATAAGTTTCTTTTTTTAATTCTTCAACGCCTTCAATGCTTACCAAGACGTCATTACTAACACCTTGTTGTGATTGTTCCAGTGTTTAGACTCAATCTAAGTCGAATTATTCCCATATACATTCATTCTCCAATCATACTAGGACTGCTATTATTAATTTGGATTATCCTTGGAGTAGATTCCACCGTGTTCTGTTGGATATAGGATTGATTCCTAACTAACCACCTTATGACCTCAAAAACGTCTGAAATTAAGATGTTGTTGGGGGTAATAATCGAACCATAAAACCTTTTTTCTTACTTTTCAGCACATTGAGTCAATAGATTCATATTTTAATTAATTTTTCCCCCTTATTTTAAATAATAAACATAGTTTTTGAAATACCTTGTGATTAAAATATGTCTTGAAAATTCGGTGGGGAGAAAATTTTATCAGCATGATTGGTTTGGAAATTTTGATAATGTTTGAATACATAAGAGTGTCGTTGGTTGATGTATCCAAAAACCATTTAACAACTTTGTTTTTCAAAAAACCCCTCCTAAAAAAATAGGACAACTGAGATATTGTTGTCTTTGAAAACATTGTGAGGGTTGGAGTGTTGAACACAACTATTTTGTATAAGATTAGGATATTGTCATCGAGAAAATTCTATGTTGAAAATTTTGTTAACTTTTTGAAAAACCAGATGTTAGGAGGACTTCTTTCTAACGCATAAGGGTAAGCACATGATACGTACATATCCTTTTCTTGAGCTAAAAACATTGATTGTCTTGTAAGATCAGATCAAGACCGAGTATGAAAACGTTAATTTGTCTCATTGTGAGGAATAAGTTTTTAACCTTCTTTATTTGAAGTCGGGGTATGTAATGATATTTTGCACATAAGCCTTTAGAAATTAGATAATGACATTGTTTGAAACTATTTTGAAAAACTGTCGCTCGAAATTCATTTACCCACGCCCGTGTCAATGCTTAATCGACAATTTCGAAGCATGTAAATGTTATCGTTTCCAAGAGGACCATGTCGGAAAATTTATTTTTGGAAAATTTTTCTGTTTTCTGATTTTTTTTTCATAATATTTACATGTTGGTCTCAGCAATGCTATTTTGATGGTGGAATTAGTAATTCCAACTCTTGTCGTGATGTAGCTGTCTTGACTGCTAGAGGAACAACTTTTGGAACCAGCTTTGAACTTGACGGTTCATTGCTGTGGATGAGAATTCCGAGTTCTGAACGGTTATGATTAGAAGTCATTTGATGAATAACGAGGCCTGAACTGATGTGAACAGACATCATATGAACATTGAGGAACGGGGCCTAAAGTGTTATTTTCAGCAGACGTCATTCAACATTGACGACCGAGGCTTGAACTGCTGTGTTCAAACGTCATTTGATGTAGCTCATCTTTTGTGAAACCATTCTCGGCTGGCATGTTTCTAGATATCAATAAGTGTTTCAGCAACCACACTTTGAGATTTTCCTGCTTTACATTGTATAGTGCATCTGCATTTAAGTCAATTCTTTGTTGCTTTTGACCATTGAATGATATACCTGCACTTAAACCCAGAGTTTGTTTACATGCATGAATATGAAGGATATATACATTTGAACCATGTGTGGGTTCACTTTCAACCTTGCCCGTGCAAGAGTTGAGTAACTTTCCTGTGGGAATCCACCTAAGACGAACATTACTAAGAGTCTACCCATTGTTTCCATTAAGACATGGTCTTAAGAAGTGTATTTGTGTCCATTTGTATTCTGCTGACATTTCTTTTCTATCACCAGTTCCATGCCTCATTTTATCTCATACAATCCTTAAAGTAACTTTTGGGGTTTCTAAATGTGGTATATGTGCAACTATTTTCATATGGGGCGTGGAAACAGGATTTATTAGTTTTTTCTCTTTGGTTTACTAGCATAATAGGCACTGACTTTAGGCTTCTTAGTAGTTTGATTCATGTCTTTTATGTATTTAGAAACACAAGCATCATGATTACAATTAAACAACACATTTTCCACATTCAGCACAAAAAAACATTCACATTCGAAGTTTGTGGAATTTAAATATTGTATTATACGCAAGTTACATATTTTGTTTTTCTTGAATTACTATAGAAATCTATGGGGTTTCTACTTCCTTTTGTAAACTTCATTTGACTATTGTTTGCAGACCTTATCTGTAACTTGATGCTCTTAAGCGAGTGGTCTGCTACACTAGTAAGTGAGTTCCCTCCTGAAGAGTATACACATGAGGATTAGTATTCCTAGAAGCATGAGGTAACTGTGGTTCTCTGTTTGTGTTGTGCTTTAGTGGCAGTATATACATTCGGTGGTAAGCGTATTAGTGTGTATTTCTGCTTGTTTTATGTATTTGAGGCATAATTCTGTGGTGACTTGTTGTGATGAACCTTCCGACACATTAGTTTTTATTAACGATGTTTTCGTTTGAAAAACTTCTATTTCAGGAGAGAATTTGGGGAAAAGGAGTCGTTTTCCTAAAAAACTGAGTGTGATGGTTTTGGATCCGTTGAGCGCTCATTTGTTGTTTTAACAAATATAATGGTTTATCAAATCTGAGGGTTTCTACAACGTGTGTTTCCTTTGGCATTTCTAATGAGTTTCTTTAACTCACTTATGTGCTTGTTCTTATCTTGCATTTGAGCTTTCAAATCCTGTATTTCATGATATTGTTCACGTTCTTTTCGAAATACATTTTATTTGTTTTCTTTGCAAACTGAGTTGCTTTTCATTTGTTCTTTACATTGTTGTAAAGCAAGTTCAAGAGAAATGAGTGTTTTTTCAAGTTTAGAAAAACTTTTAAGACAAATTATTATGAAACTTCTTTGTTAACGAATTCAGTTTGTTTTGAAAGCTTTTGTGGCAAGACATTACATTCTTTGACCTTTGTGAGAGGTATAGTCATTTTAATCCACATGTTATGAGCATGTTAATAGTATGCTTATGATTGGAATGCAAGAAATTTATAACATCGCTGTTAGACATCACACTCTTCGAGAGTTGTAGATCATATATGTTTGAAAATATCAGCCTTTTCAGATGGCAAGTTGTTCAGAAATCTCTTTTTCAAGGGATTCTAAGTACTCACAGTCTTCATGTAGTTCCGTTTTATAAGTTCAAGAACAAAACAATAACTGTCATTTATAGTTTTGATTGTTGATATTGGAATCTTGGCATCAATAAAGATTTTATCAGTGAACTTCCATATCATGAGGTTGGGTTACGAAAAAGACTCTAGTTAAGATTAGACCAAGCTTGTTCACAAATCGTTCTAAAAATGATTAAAGTAGTTTGTCATTTGGTTGTAAGCATTGGTGACTTCAGTATTAGGCGTCGTCTTTTCTCGCTTTTTATTTAGTGTAGTGTGTTTATAACCCCCCTATACACACCTTTAAATCTAATTGATCACATCAATGAAACTTATCACTTATATTGTCAATAGTCCTAACCCACACGTAAATCCATCCCATTTCTATCCCCTAATATTTCAGCGCTGAACACCACATATATGTTTTTGGCATCGCCGTGTCTTTCGAAACATTTCATCAATGCTTGTCCTCATCTGATATCCCGCTCGTAATCACACGTCGCGTCTATCCTGTGTCTTTAATTCCATTTTGATTCTCACTCTCTTTCCTTCCCAAGCTGTAACCCTGCTCTCTTCCCTATCTAGTGGCAAACCATCAGTTTGCATGATCAGAGTATCTATATGGGACTCTCATACAAAACATGGTTTTTCCAGATTGATCTATCTTGAGGTACTTACGATTAGCCAAAGGTTGATCTACCATTATCTGTTGCGCACTATCGGGTGCTAAATATGAATCTGTTCTGAATTGATTGATTGCGGTTATAAGAATTTTCATTCAAAAACTTAATTTGTTTGTCCATTTCAATCATTTTGTCAATATCTCTTCCTTCCTTAACCTTTAAATCCGAAATGACCTTACTTTTCTCTTTGAGTTGACCTTCAAATTGTGACTTTGTTAAAAGACTCTTTTTGACTAACTCATCGTGTTTCTGATTGAGAACTAAAATTTCATAGGCTTTTGTTTTTAAACCTTCTTTAATTTCAATGTCTTTTAGAGCTAATAGTCCTAGAGTTTCATTTAACTTTGTTTGAAGAATGTCATAATCAATCGTCCGGTCATTAAAGGCTTTGTACTTCTCAAACTCATTCTGTTTGTTCTGAAGTGCAATCAGACAACTATCCCGACAACTAGTAGCCTCCCCTAGAGCCCTACCAGTCTCATCAAGGTTAGTTCTGCACTCCTTCAGTTCTTGAGTCAATGATGCGTTTGCTTTCTTTAATTGCTTTAAAATTGTTTTGTTTTCCTCAGTATCAAGAGTTAAATTTGCAATTAAATTAGCAAGCGCAGCACGCTCATCAGCACATTCTGCAGTATTATTCTCAGAATGTTGTCTTTCATTGGCAAACACATTATTTTCATCATTGTTTTGTACCTGTTCCAATGGCTGTTCAGTTGAACTGGATTCTTCTGGTAAGACCTCCTGAATCTTTGCCATGAAACTGTAATGTGCTTCCAATTCCTGTTCATCAATCTCTTCATCCGTGTCCACTAGCCAATCAGCTTGCTCAGCTTGCAGTGGAACACCTTGTTCAGCTTGTTTGCACATCATCATCTTTTCCTTGTGATACGTGTAGTCTTTAACCCGCTTTGGCTTTCTGCATTCCTTTGCATATTGGCCAAATCCCTTGCAGTTAAAGCACTGTATCCCCGTTTGTTGCACTACCAGACTGCCTACAGTTTCCCTAGCCCCAACAACTGTCATTGTCTTTTGATTCCCAAACTGCCCTGACTGATTGTCGTTGTTATACCTTGGCGTGGTATCTTCAGTCTTATTCCTGGAGTTTGAAGAAGTTCGAAGGTTGTTGTTGGTAGGTTTGTAGAGCCTTTTGAAATACTTTGCAAGGAGTGCCAAATTCTTTTGCATATCCTTATCCCTCTGAGCTTGTTCAGGATCACTGTCTTCTTCAGACACTGACTCAGATTGAGGTGTAACTGGTTTGGCGATCTCTTTGCCTTTGTGTCTGGTAGATGCACTAGGTCTTGTAGAAGATGATGTTGCATTAGATCTTTGAGGTTTTGGTGCTTGATAGTAATTATCTGAATATGGTTGAGCACCCGCAAGAAGTGCTAATGGATTTGCACGCACGGATATCATTGACTTCATTTTGATATTGCTTCAGAATGTCAAAAAGTGTGTGATATGAGATGGTGTCTATTTCTTTTGATTGCTTGACAACCGTCACAAATCTTGACCATTCTGGTTGAAGTTGTTGAAGAAATTGAACATTCACTTGCATTGTAGTAACTTGCAAGTTGTTCCTTGTCAACTCATTCATCAGTTTATAAAACCGTGAGTAATACGACTCCATTGATTCTCCATCTCGAGAAGTAAACTTCCCAAATTCCCAGAACAGATTGGTCTTTACATCTTGTACGTTCAATGATTCACCCTGTTGTAGCCTTTCAATGGCTATCCACATCTCATTCGCTGTTTTACAAGCATCAACAGTGGAATAGATATCATCTCCAATACCAGTTAAAAGCAAGAAAATTGCTTCTTTTTCAGACAGAAAGTGTTCTTTGTTCTCTGGAGTCATGTTCAATACTGTTTCAATTGTTGTATGTTGTTGTATTGCAGGATTACCTTCCGTTGCAGCAACAGCTTGAACTAGTACAGTAGATGGCACGTAGGGACCAGATAGTATGCTTTTTCTCAGTCCCTCACCATTTGGTTTCGTGTCAATGTACCGTAGAAAACGTGATCTCCATTGTGAATATCTTCCTGGTCCAAGCATTGGTGGACGATCTTTTGAACCAGCTGCCATGATATTGTTGTGCATTTGACTATCTGTTGAGGATGTATTGACTGGAGTAGACATGATGAATGAATGGTTATGAATTATGAAGTGTGAAAGTTGTTGGATCTTAAGTGGATGTGATGTGATTGAAGTTGTGGTTATGTATGCAATTCACATTCACGGGATTTTACTCGTCTATGATTAAAACCGATAAATGATTAACGGGATTTTACAAAATCACTAGATAACCGTGAATGAATGATCGTATAATCGCTTGTTGTTTAAGGTTTGTTTGTTGTTAGATAAGTCCTTTTAAGTCCTTGTTTATGATTTGTTATAATGTTTTGATTAGGTTTAACGTATGTCTTGGTTTGGAATTCGGCACAGTTGGATTATGAAAAAAAAATTACCTTATTACCAAAATCTAAAGTTTGTGTAAAAATAAGCTAAAAAGGCTATAGAAAAAAATTATATTTTACTTAATTTTTCCGTAAAAAAGTGTCGCTAAAAAGGGTGTCGTCTGGATACTCTTTTTTTAATACACAACCGGATGCGTTAGGGTTGAGCAAAACCGCCGTTTAAACAGAGTAACTCGCCGGCAATAAGAAAAAGCAAACCGCTGCCATTTGGTAACATCGCACTCCTAGACTATTAACAAACTCCGCCGTCCTATAATTTTATTCAAACCGCCTTCAGTTGTACAACCACGTGCCAACGCTTTCTACCTTTCTAAACAGACCGCCTTCTCACACCAAGTTCGCCGTGGGTTTTAATAAAGCAAACCGTCGGGAGGATTTAATTTGGGCAGAATAAGTTTTGATTTTATTCTCCAATATTATAAGCAACTCGCCTTGGAACTGTCAACTCGCCCAATACAATGGCAAATCGCCACTGGTTTTCATATCTCGACGTGTAATATTTTATTAATAAAAAAACACAACTCGCCACATGTGGTCAACAAACCACCGTTGACTATTTCCTTAAATCGTGGATCTAGTCCCCTAGCTATGTCAAATCGCGTGAAGAACAAATACTTAAATAAGCAACCCTCCACATGAACACAAGGTCGAATATGACAAAATCACTCATATAACTTTTCTATCCCTCGAATCAAAGCTCTAACATGCACTACTAAGTGTGTGATTAATACAAGTTAAACACACCTTAACACTTAACTCTATTCTTTGAGAATCGTCCAAAATTAGGCAACTCTCTCCACGAAGAACACCAAAATTCTGAATCTTTTAAGCAAGATTTCCGAAACATGAGCTTATGAAACACTGAAGGAGCAATAAAACTTCTTCCTTAGCATATTATATAGCATGAAAAAAACCACCAAGATAACCAACCAACAAAGGAAGCCAAATAATCATTGAGGCCGTGGGCTTTTCTAAGCAAAATAAGCCATGAAATTTGCTAATCAACCACAAGAATCAAACACAAATCCACCCTTTGCTCTGATGCCAAATGTAGGATCCCGTATCACACTTCACTTCATATAACGAACCACGAATCGAACTAGAAAAGAGATAAAGAGAGTGAGTTGTTTTGTAGAGAGAGAAAGAAGAGAGAGAGATGAGAGAGTTTAGGAAAAGGAAAATTATTTTAGAATGAACAACTACTCTTTTCTAAATAGAAAAGAGTTTATATACCCCGTCGCGTTAAATGACGCGCGGGATATTTAACTAGGACCGCGGGATATTTAACTAGGACCCGAGCTTGGGTTTTGCTTGGGATTAAACCCGAAACATATACAATATTAGATTAACTATCGAGCCCGATTCCCGATACTTTCGTATTACAACGTTAACTAATTAAATGACCGAGACTCGTACACGTAATGAACGAACTTCCAGTTCGGCTCAATATTTTGAGGCTAACAGCTTCCATCTTGCCTCCGGGCTCAAGGTTAACTTCAACAAAAGTAAGCTTCTTGGTGTAAGGGTGACCAACACGGAACTTATATCTCTAACCTCCACCATTAGTTACCAACCATCTCAATTTCCTTGTACCTACTTGGGTCTCTCTATTGGTGCTAGTATGTCAAGATGTGCAAATTGGTCTTACCTAATAGAATGTTTCCGTAAACGTCTTTCTAAATGGAAATCTAAAATTCTCTTAATTGGTGGACGCTTAACCCTTACCAAATCCATTCTTGGTAGCCTTGGTGTTTACTATTTCTCTACATTTAAAGCACCAAAAAAGATCATTCAAATGCTTGAAAATATTAGGAGAATTTTTTTTAGGGGAGGTTCACTTGATGAAAAGAAAATTGCTTGGGTCGCATGGGAAAAGGTCATCTCGCCTCTAAACTAAGGTGGGATAGGCATTGGTAGTTTAAAGGTGAGCAATCAATCATTATTGGCTAAATGGTGATGGAGATTCCATGTCGAGGAAAGTGCCCTTTGGGTGAAGATTATTCGTTCTATTCACGGTATTCATGGTGGGCTAGCGGATCCTTTCTTCATCAAATGCAAATCGGGTCCTTGGTATCAAATTGCTAGACTAAATGACGAATTCCTAATATATGGTATCAATCACCACTCTTTATTCATGAAAAAGATTGGCAACAAAGAAACTACTCATTTTTGGACCGATACTTGGTTGGGTGGTGGCCCCTTAAGTGTTACTTTTCCTCTCTCTTTCGGCTTGAAAGCAACCAAAATTTCCTTATAAGTGATCGATCCCCTGTTGCTTCTGTTCCATACTACTCTGATCATTTTCCACTGTACCTAATACCATTAACCTTATAAGCCCATTATCACCAAATGGCCTTTCTTTTTGTTGGGCCTGGACAAGATGCTTAAGGTCAATAAATGACAAGGTTGAGCTCATTGAGTTAACTAACCTACTGTCCACTTTACATCTACCGAGTTCCCAAGATACTTGGAAATGTTGCTTAAATGGAACTAATGAATTTTCAGTCACTTCTTTGTGTCAACACATCTTTAAACAGTCCCAAAGTTTGTCTTCATCCAACTATAAATGGAGCAATCTTCTTCCATCAAAGGTAAACATCACCACATAGATAATTTCAATTCAAAGATTGCCAACTCGCATCAATTTTGATAAAAGAAACGTGGGCGTTATTAGTAAGATGTCCTATTTGTGATGACGCTTTAGAAACGGAACAACACGTCTTTGTTTCTTGCAATCTTGTTGTTAAGATTTGGAAGGATATTCTTAATTGGTGGAATATTAAAAACATTGTTGTCTCTACACTTGACGATGCAATCAACCTTGATGGAAAAGTGACCATTAAAGCTTCACACATCAAGTTTTTCGATGTGGTGGTCCAAACTACCTTGTGGCTTCTTTGAAGGTATTAGAATGAATTTCTTTTCTCAGTTAAGAGACCCAAGATCGAATTCCTTTTAAACGATGTAAAGTTTTTTTCATTCAACTGGATTACGAGTAGGCATAAGAATATTTCCATTAATTGGATTGAGTGGTTCGCAAACCCTTGTAACGCTCTTCCAATCACTTTGTAATTGGTTCCTATCGCCAACTTTCTTGCTTGGCTGCTTAATGCATTCTGTTGTTCAAAAAAATATTAGCTACACTTTTATATAGCCGGTTACCTATATCAAATTTATAAATTCATATTCATTTTGTGGGTGGATTTTAAAATATATTTGTCTTAATGATTATGTGTGTGCTTAACGTGTATGCATGTTTACTAAATAGTAATATTTTTTTGGTAAAGGGTTACCCTGGTAAGGTATATTAAAACCAAAAAAGTTTATGTACAAATAGAATGTGGCTGAAGTACCATATTAACCTCAAGCAAATAGATGATAGACACTTAAATATTGTGCTTATGACATGTCATAATCACTCTCAACTCTAGCTACATACTACATAAGATAAAACTAGAGATAGAATGCCAACATGGCAAAAAGGTAGACAAATCAAGTCTTGAAAACATCAAGAGCCGTGTAGGTGCTAGCCCCCGTAATTGAACTACTAAGTAAATTAGTAGCTTCATCAAAGATAACTTCAACTTCATTTTCACTCTACAAACCCTGAACTAAATTCGGATCACCCCTACTCCTCGTATAATTCTCCGGATCAAACTCTTGAGATAACAAATCATATGGGTTAGAAGTGGGCATATTAGATAAGTTAGTAGGAGCCTTGCGATCTCCCTTCTTTGAGGAGGCACTATAGAAAGATGATGAAGGCTTTGAACCATCTTTAGTAGAAGTAGACATATTGGGAGCTCTGTTCTTTGGTGAGTTTCCATGATTCTTTGATCAAATCTAATCTTCGGATTGATAGGTTGCCAAACAGACTTGCCGACGTTAACACCACTATGATTAGTAGTAGAACCTATTTTACCATTTTTTGTTTGTTAACCACCACTTGGAAACCATCATTAGTCATATCAATAGTAGGAATATTCATTGCATTCTTTGGGCATTGATCATCAACATGACCAAAAATCTTACAATGATCACACTGAGGTGGTTTCCATTCATACTCAACACGAACTGTTTCCTTAGAAAAGCCAAACCCATCAAGCAAAGGAATACCCATAGTAATACTTTCTTTTAAAATCGAATCCGCGTTAATCAATCAAACAACGGGCAAAACTATTTCGTCCACAAGAGTCAATGCACATAGAACTAGTAAATGAATCCAACATAATCGGCTTACCGATTTGAGTAGCAATGAGACTAATACCATCCTCAAAAAATATATGTAGAGGTTCATCATGTAATTTAACCCGTACCGGAATACGGGTAAACTCCTCCTTCAAAGGACTTGTGTTCATCATTTATTTCTTAAGAATAATCAGAATATTACGGATCATCCAAGGCCCCATTTTCAAACACTTCCTCCAACCCTTTCTTCGAATCAAACTTAAATAAGAAAAAACCTTTAGAATTCATCGTCACTCTTTTTAACCTATATTTTGCCCAAGTATTTCGAACAAAATACTCCACCACCGGAAAAGCAAACCCGTTTGCAAATAAACTACCCATAGAGTGTATTCGTTCTCTAAACCAGATTAGTACCTGTTACAACAACAACTTAAGGAATATAAAGCTTCACCCCTTCAAAACATTTTTAGAAACTAAAGAACGAAAATTAGCTTTAGTTTTTTTTGGTTTAGAAAGCTGCTCGTGCATATGACACCAACGTCGCTTTATTAAAAGTAGTTTGGACATTTGAAGCAGCATTAGCCCTAACCACCTTTTCACTAATATCCATCATACACTTTGAACTAGCACGATCGTTCATCTTACGAATGAACTCAGAAGCAATACCAGTAATCGTATGCACCTTATTAATATTACTTTCACTACATGGAATATCTGCTCACCAAAATCTAAATTACTTCCGAGTATGTTTTAAGATTAGCAGTACTCATCCCTGCAACTAATTCATCGTATTAACCCGACGATATTTCCACCAAAATACTCTTTGTCAATTCCATATCAATACCATCATAAGTTTTACCAGCCCGATGCATATCACTCTCCAAATTAGCTTCTTAGTTAGACCTCTCCAACATAACCTTAAACACTACCGAGTATGCTTGTAAATCAGTAACACTCAGCCCAGCAAACAAAGCATCGTATTTACCAGACGATACCTCTTCTAACAGAATCCTTGACAATTACATTATCTCAACGTCCTCATTCATATTACACTGATCATCAACACCTCTAGTACCCTTAGAAAACCCAGCTCCAACACCCTTAACCATTGTACACCAGATCGAAATCCAAACTCAATACGCAAACGAAACTGTAATCAGTAAAAACTACGAACAAAACAAATTAACGACCTCATCACCACCTTTAACATCCCATAAACACTTGATACATCATGATAAGAAGATATTAATGTACAAAATCAGTAATATATACCAGTGATTCCTAACAAAAAAGAAAATAGTGACGAAATGAGAAGGTGTCATTTTATACACTTTTTCGGGGTCATTTAACCCCTAAAATCATGCAAATATGCCCAAATATTGTACTTAATCATTTCTTTTTGTTATTTTAGCATTTGGGAAGCACTGGGAGGGAAATTACGTAACTTGGGCTCGATTGGGAAGAAACTAGACAAAAACACAATTTTTCAAGCTCGCGACTCCCATCCTGTCACCTTCACCAAAAGTGCCTAGAAAGTAGAATTTTGGAGAAAAAGTATGACTTCTCAATAGGTGGAGACGGTGTCACAAAAATATATTGCGCTATTAGGATCATACAACGATGGCTTCACCAAATGTAGCGACGGCATCACAATAACCGATAAGAAGAAACCCTTAGAAGATTCGACGGGCTGACGGCGTCACAAACCCTAGCGACGCCATTTTGTTTTTTTTTTTTTATTATTAGAGCCCAACGTAGTATAATAACAAAACCTTATTTTTTTCATATTTTCATGTTGGCAATTTGGGATACCTTTTAGTGAGCTTGTTTATTGGTACCGACTGTTTAAGTTTTCGTAAACCCTCTTGTACTCACACACTACTGTTTTAATTGAAGTGAATCTCCTTATTCATTTAATCATTCAATATGTCTATGTGTTGTTTGATTATATGTTGACCTTCGCTTTCTATTAACATGCTAGGCTAAATTAATTAGTGTTTGCTTATGATTGCATGAAACCTAGTTTGTAATCTTTGATTTATTGCTTCTTGTTAGTGGTGTGCGTGTTAGGCTCTAGAAAACTAGCTATAAGATATTACATTAGCATAAACGTATAGGGAAACATGATTAGGTTAGATGAAACCTACAACTAAGTTCTTCATAACTAATTAATTTTAGGTAGATTTCTTTTTACGTATTCATTACGCATGATTAACTATTAGGAGAGAGCGTCTTTGACAGGTAACACCCGACTAGGTTGTCACATAGAATGCGAGCTTAACCAACTTGTTGCTGAATTATAGGAATACTTACACACTGCACTAACAAGGGTGATGGGCAATAAGTTAGAGAGAGAAACTAGGGAGTATTGCATGATTAAGTGAGGACGTTTGTTTACCTATACGAGTTTCCCACAAATTTACATTTCTTGCATTTAGGAGTAGTTACTAGTTTAGTTTAAAACCCCTCTTCAAAATCTGAGAATTTAACTTGCTTTCTAAAAAATATATAAATACTTTTCCCTCAACCTTTATACCCTAGTAACGTACAATTCGAACCTACCTTACTATTCCCTAAGAGAACGATAATAACCCCCCGAGTCTTGCCTATACTACACTACAATGGTTAGGTACTATGCCTATGAGGGTTGACTTTTATGGTGCAACCAGCCGCATCAAGTTTTTTTTGGCGGCCGCTCCTGGGGAATAGTCTAGTTTTCAGATTTTATTTAGCTAGGTCTACTCATGAGATTCCATCAAGTGAGATTTTTAATTAATTATTAGGTTAGCTTTCTTGTAGTCTATCTTTTCTTTGTTTATTTGTTTTGTAATTTTTATTTTATTAGTCCATTCTTCACTATAGAGAACGCGAATCCATTTGTCAAATCTCTCACTTGTAAACCTTCTTTGCTTAGAAAGGAAGCCCTACCCAAATATAAAAGATGGTGTTAAGGAGAGGAGTTTGGAATAAGTAATTGAGGAAGAGTTTAAGGAGGAAGAAGAAGAGGATGACTTAGAATACTTTAACACATTCTCTACTAGAGAAGAGTTAGAATATCATGAATATCTTTTGAAAAATCCTCAACCTTCTTGGATTCGAGCTAAAGTTAGAAAAGGGAATTTAAGTAATATAAAAATCCTATGTATATGATAGGTTATTTTCTTAAAGAGCAAACATACATCGGCCTAAGAATCTTCAATTAATATAATGTCTAAGCTTTACTATATTGGATTATGAATGAGGGATAAAATCAAGAAGAAAACCGTTAACCCTAAAAGACATGCAATATTTCGTTGGAAGAGTTGAGAGTTTAAAGGTCTTCGTAGGTAACTACTTATTGAATGCGCTGGTTGGTTGTCTAAGAGGATATTAGCAGCTGCATAACCCTTATCAGGAGGAAAGGGTCTTAGGAAAAGCCGTTGTTTAAAATATTAGAATAGCAAAAGTATCGGTCACTTCCAATATAGTTTGTCATAGCTCGTAGTAAGTTGAATGGCTAAGATAGAAAGCTAATCGGGCTAAAGGCCCATAGAAAGCCTAGTATGAGGCCCATGGCCGATTATATGTGATAGTATTTATACCCTCTCCACACATAGAGATGGTGTTGGTTTGTTCATTTTTACACATATAATCTAATCTTTCTTTCTTTGTTACTTTCTCTCACTAAAACCATCCTCCCATCTACTTTCTCTCTCTAGATTTCTTTATTGGTCTTTGGTGTTATAGATTACTAGTATATTATAATTGGTATCAATCCACAGGGCTGATGGTTAGTTTGTGTTTTGTTTGTTTTGTTTCGTTTTTTATCAAACAGTACCTTTTTTTTCTTTTTTTCTTTTCGAAGCTCTAGTGTACACTAAAATATCATTTATGTTAGCCTCAAAATATTGAGTCGAACATGAAGTTCGTTCATTATGTATTTAAGTCTCGGTCAATCAATTAGTTAACGTTGTAATAGGAAAGTATCGGGAATCAGGCTCGATAGTTAATCTAATATTGTATATGTTTCGGGTTTAATCCCAAGCAAACCCCGAGCCCGGGTCCTAGTCAAATATCTTGAACGTCACTTATTGTGTCGGGGTATATAAGTAACTTTTCCACCTAGGAAAAGTTAGTGGTTGATTTCATTTTTAAATAATTCTTTTTCTCATTTCTTTCTTTTCTCTCTAACCTCTCTCTTGTTTCTCTCTCTATAAATCTTCACACTCTCTTTTCTTGATCTAAATTCGTGTGTTATATGAAGTGAAAGTGTTATCGGGATCCTACAATTGGTATTAGAGCTTCAAGGGTGGATTCGTGATTCATTTGTGGTTAATAACATCAATTTTTCGTGGCTTATTTTGTTCAAAAAAAAACCATGGCTCAAAATTAATTTTTGGGCTCAATTTGTTGGTTAATCGTGTTGTTTCTCATGCCCTACATATTCCAAGTGATTTACAAGCTCCTAGTTCGAAGACAAAGCTAATAAGGTTCGAATTTATTTTGTGTTCTTCGTAGAGAGTTGCTTTGTCTTGGAAGATTCACAAAGAAACAAGCGTAATTGTGTGTTTAATCTTCTTATACACACTTAGAATTGCATGTTTTAGCTTTGTTTCGTGGTTAAAAAGATCATATGGATTGATTTTGTTTAATTCGAGCTAGTGTTCTTCGTGGTGGTTTGCTTATAATATTATTGTTCTTAATGGCGGTTTGATAAGAAAAGGAGACAAGATCCGCAATTTAAGGAAAAGGTAAACGGCGTGTTGACCAAGTCAACGGCGGTTTGTTTTAAATAATCATTTATACAGGTGGCGGTTTGCATAAAACCCACGGCGGTTTGCCTAAAAAGAGACGGCGGTTTGATTATTTTAAAATAAAACTGCCGGCGGTTTACTCAAAATTGGTGGCGAGTTGCAAACTAAGAGGCGGTTTGATTAATTAATTTGCCGGCGAGTTACCAAAAGGAACGGCGGTTTACCACAGGTGACGCAACGGTTTGCTTATTTTATGATTTGTTATAATGTTTTGATTAGGTTTAACGTATGTCGATTAAAGTCCAAAGTCCAATTTGTCCAAGTTGAAATTTACTTAAATTTAATAAGCAAACCGCCACCAAGAATGTGACCAAACCGCCACCTAGAAATTACCCAAACCGCCGGCACTTAAACTGGCAAATCGTCGCTTGTTATTAAATCAAACCGCTGCCTGTCTTTTAAAATCAAACCGCCACTAATTTAGGCAAACCGCCGGCAATAACATAGGCAAACAACTGTCATTAAAATAATACCAAACCGCTGCTTAAATGAAACTTAGCAAACCGCTGTTAGACTCAAATCGCCGTAGACCTAAGCAATTGTAGGATGCGGTTTGCTTTGTTCTTGGTGGCGGTTTGGTCACAAAAGGGAGGCGGTTTGCTTACCTTTTTGGTGGCGGTTTGGCTTACTATTGGAGGCGGTTTACTTAACTTTTCACATTAACAAATCTCGTTTCCATGAACTTTTAACGACACAAGTTAAACCTTAACAAACCATCAACCTAAACCATTAACAATGACTTAAAAACACCAATTCCACAACAATCAAACACCACAATCAACCATAACAACACACCACACAAACAACAACACTTAATCCCAAAACGATCCTGAAAAGATTCACTTAAACGACTCACAAAAGGCTAGTGTTTGGTTTACGTTGATCAAGTTGATATACGAGTGGATTCGGTATACATTATTTGCGCATCCCTTATTTGCAATTGAAGTTGAATTTCACAGAGGCGTCTACTTATTTCATCATCGAGACTTTCTTCTATTTTCTATCGATTGTTGACTTGATTGAACGTATACAATTATGATTAAGACTTGGATTATCTAGTTTCTAGAAGTCAAGGGGTGGTTGGATGAAGACCTGGATAACTATCACTTAAAGGAGTTACGTTGTAGTACTAAGTGTCACACACGGATGTCGATGTGGATAATTTCAAGAGGTGTTGTACTTCTTATACTTTTGAAGTTGGGTATAAGGTACTTAGAGATTTACTTCTGCACCGTTCTTCAATCAACAGTAGTGCAAGATTAAGTAACAAATTTAGGGGATTTTACTTTAGTTTCAAGTTTGGTATACCGGGTTTACTTTACCAAGTGGTCACGACAATAGCCGATAGAATACGAGGTTGGTAAGTTAGCCAGAGAATTAAAGGTTAAGATGTAATCAGCACTTCTCACAGGTATTTTTATGCTATTCCAAGACAACGATACTTCACAGTCTAAGCAAAATCTTCAAAGTTCTTCAACGACATTCATATACAAGACCTTGATTATACCAAGTATTCTTAATTCTTGCTTCATCTCCTCTATGGTTTGTGAAGTCAAGAGGGTTATGATTCTTTTGTGTATCAAGATTTGTGCTTATGACAAGAACTTCTTGAGTATATGGACGTACACGATAATGATGCTTTCGAGAGTTGGCAACCATCATGGGGGAAAATGTGTACATTCAGGACGTAGTTGACTTTGATGGTACCATGTCAACTTCCAGGGGGAAGTAGTGTATGCTACTTCACTTAGAATGGTTTGTGAAGTATTCTGCAAACGTGAGAAGAACAGTTGCTGATTTCTCGCATGCACCCCCAAACAAATATTCACCAAGCCCTAATGATAAGAAGCAGTGGTCTTTAGTGTGGTTTGACTTCTACAAAATTCCGCTGTGCACTTTGATGACAAGTAGAAGATTGTTCAAGCTACATTAATGTTTCAGAATCTGCTCAAGATAGGGATGTTGGTTTGGGAGGAAGCTAATTCAAAAACTTTGCCAAAAAGGAGTCTATAAAGAAAGCTTTTCAAGACATGCTGCAGGAATTGGGGGGAAGTTAATCCAACTCATGCATACTACAATGGTTCCTGTATAAGTAAAGATACAGAAGATCCAAGCTGGAGTACAAGTTTCAAGACAAAGAGTACTCAGAAGACATCTTCAGCTCTGGAAGCGCTTTGGAAGACTTTATTTATGTTGTATTTGTACCTGATAGGAACATTGTAAGTAATTCCGTATGTCCACATATTGGGGGAAGATTGTTAGCCCTAAAATATGGTGACTAATCCGGAATTACATTTATCATTTATAGTCGTGTCGGGTTAGTTTAGCTAGTCAAGCCCGGGACTATAAATACCCCCTCCATACTTCCATGGAGGGGTAGAAGTTCACATTTGTAAAGTGTGAGTGTGTGTGTTTTTCTCTTTTCTCTCAACCACACACACAACTTCTCCTATCTTTTCTCTTTTCTCTCTAATAATATGGCTCAATTTCTCTTTCACTTTACCATACCTCCGGATCTTGTGTTATAAGGGTGAATCTTATGTTAACAATTGGTATTGGTCTGATACCAATTGTAGGATCCCGATTATCACTTCATAACATATAACGAATCGAAGAAAAAAATAGAAGAAGAAATGAAGGTTTTAGAGAGAGAAAGAGGAGAGAGAGTTGAGAGAGAAATTAGAAAAAGGAAAATGGAATTTTTATAAATGAACCGGCTTACTTTTCCTAGGTGTAAAAGTTACGAAGACTATGGCGACATGATGTGGAATCTACATCAAATATGTATTTGTTTAAATGGAGCGGAAAAACTATTGATATGTTACCTTTAAGTGTCGTTTCTCCTAAAAAGAAATTAAAGAGCAAGAATTTGGTAACTTTGGTGGCTTCACCAAAGGAGTTTCAAGCTGAAAGGAAGGAGACAGGAGTTTCTTATGCCTTAGTTGAGAAAGGCGTAGAAGATGTCATGGAGAATGCAATACCAACGGTAATTAAACCCTTACTAGCTGAATTTGGTAAGATTGTGGTGGATGATACACCGACACTTTACCACCATTGAGGAATATTCAACACCAAATTGATTTGGTTCTCAGAGCAAGTTTACCTAATCTTCCTCACTATAGGATGAGCCCTAAGGAGTCCAAAGTTTTGCGTGAGAAGATAGAAGAACTGTTGAAGAAAGGCCACATTCAAGAAAGCATTAGTCCTTGTGCGGTTCTGGCGCTTCTTCTTACACCAAAAAAGAATGGCAGTTAGAGGATGTGCGTTGATAGTCGAGCCATCAACAAAATCACGGTAAGGTATCGTTTTTCAATTCCACATCTTGATGACTTATTGGTTTAATTAGCATGGCTAGATTATTTTCTAAAATCAATTTGAGGAGTGGCTACCATCAATTTCAGATTAAACTGGGTGATGAATGGAAGACCGCTTTCAAGATGAAGGATGGGTTGTATGAGTGGCTTGTTATGCCATTTGGATTATCTAGTGCGCCTAGTACTTTTATGCGCTTAATGACTCAAGTTCTTAGGCCATTTATAGGTAAGCTTGTGGTAGTGTATTTTGATGATATCTTGATTTGTAGCCAAACGGAGGAGGAACATTTGGGTCATCTACGAAAGCTTATGAAAGCGCTAGCTGATAACGATTTGTTTGTTAACTTAAAGAACTATACTTTCCTTACTAATAAACCCTTGTTTCTTGGTTACATTGAGAGTTCGGATGGGATTCATGTTGACGAAACCAAGGTCCAGGCGGTTGGCCATCGCCTAAGACATTGTCAAAAGTTAGAAGTTTTCATTGGTCGGCACAACCTTTTATAGGAGGTTTGTGAAGAATTTTAGTAGCATAGTGGCACCGATTACCATTTGTTTGAAAAATGGTCCGTTTCAATGGACTAAGGAGGCAAAAGAGAGCTTCAAGATTATCAAGGAGAATTTGACAACCGCACCGGTACTTTCTTTACCTAACTTTGATAAACTTTTTGAGTTAGAATGTGATGCTTGTGGAACCGGGATTGGGGTTGTTTGTCACAAGAAGGGAGGCCTGTAGCATTTTATAGTGAGAAAATAAATGACGCTCGACAAAGTGGTTAACTTATGAACAAGAGTTGTATGCGGTAGTTCAAGCTACTCATGAGGTTGTGCGAGCCAACATTACCGAAGCAAATGTTAAGTACAAAATTGCATCGGATAAGCATTGTCGAAAGAAGTTGTTCCAAGTAGGAGATGAGGTAATGGTGTTTCTTCGCAAAGAACGTTTTCCGGTTGGGACTTATAGCAAGCTACAACCAAAGAAATATAGTTCGTACAAAATACTTCGAAAGATTAACGATAATGCTTATGTGGTGGACTTGCCAAATACTATGAGTATTTCGAAGACGTTCAATGTGTTAGATATATATGAATTTTACTCTGTAGATGTGAATGAGGGCAAGCACTCGAGGACGAGTTCTTCTAAGGAGAGGGAGAATGATGAGGACATGATTCAAGAGCTAGCAGACGAATATACCTAGAGCGTGGCAAGAGTAAGGGTACTGCCAAAAATAAGTAACCTTAAAGATGGAGACATCATTAATGTTAATAATGAAATATGGTTTTCATATTTTTTTTATTGACTTTTCTTCTAGTTCCATATTTTTCTTATTGACTTTTATTTGATTTCCATATTTTGTTTATTCTAGAATAATCTTGTTGGCTTTTTCCCCAAGTTTAGTTCTTCAATAAATATATGGCTTGGGCTTATTGTGTAGTCATTCAATATTGAATAATCAATAAAATTCACGACTTTTAGTATTTATCCCTTTGTGATTCGACTTGAACCCGAATTATAGCATGTTTCCGTTCTGCGTCAAGAACACTTTTGATGTTACTATGTTAGAATAAGCTTTTTCTATGCACCATTAAAACTATACATTTTGAAGCAACGTACTAAAGCTACATATATGTTATCCTTTCCACTTTTCCCACAAAAATTTATCTCAAGGCTCAAAACTCGTATAGTATGTTACGATACTTCCAAGATATAGTAGACCTTTTCACCATTTTTGCTTGTGCCAGACCTGCCAGTGCCCGTAGAAGAAACGTCCCAACTTTTTGTGCTTATCCGATCAAAAGTTGTATTATGTTGTGAGGAGATGGCTAATGTTGATGATACAGTAGATGGCAGTAATGCCTTTTGTCGATTTCCATTTTCATTTCCTTTGAAGACGGTAAATGGGAAACGGGGCCTTCAAAATTGGGCTAATATAAGCGTCAGAGCTTCTAGTAGCCCAGTGTAACCTTATTTTTGTTAACATTAAACAATTAGGAGGGAAACAATGTCCTTTCGGCACGACCGATTATAATATATAACAATTACGGAGGGAAACGACGTACCTCAAACTATGTGAAAGGTAGTGGTAAGATATTGTGTTAAAAAGCTGATATTGTTATGAAATATACGGATAAACATAAGTGTATCACAAGATGTACTAGGTGTTCCAACTTCATGCTAATGTGTCACAATGAAAAGCTAGGTGGATGACCAATTTTGCCAAATCTCACCTCTACACTATTTACTCAAATGACTTAGATATGTTATGTAATGCCATGTATCTATAATGAATAGGAGTACTAGTAGTATTTATACTCCTCAAGTGTGAATGTAAAACTTGCACCATTTGAATACATACACACACGAGTATTATTCATCTCATTCTATCTCCCTCAAACGTTACTTCTTGTTCATATATTATTATCAATGTCTTAATCTCCTTAAAATGCTTAAAGTTCAAAAATAAGCATTATTATATTATAACACGTTATCAGCACGAAGCTCTTGTCAAGGTAATTGGTTAAGGTATACTCATTTTATAACTTATTATATAAATTACGTAAACCATATTTAAACATAGTACATAATTAGACAATTTGAACTTTCTTTTTACACGAACTATTATAACTTTTAACACTTTGACTGTAGCATTCTCGTAGCCAATATTCATGATTCAGACATGGCCCATTTTAAAATTTTAAAATACAGCATTCGAATATAAAATAAAGGATACCTTCTCCACATTCGAATTTGGTATAGAATTGGTATAAAGATACCTTCTCCACATTCGAATTGGTATAGAATGGTATAAGCATGGATTGATTTACATTAACATTCGAATACATTTTTCTTTTTATGCTTCGTATTTCTTTTCTTAATTCAATTTTTTTAATAATAATAAATAAATAAAATGTTATTTTAATTATACATTTACAACGGCTATATAACGGTTATACCAACCCTGACGACGTTACAACGACTATATTTCTTTTCTATAAATTGGCAATTCACTTATTTATTTTTCAAATCTCAAACATCTTTTAATCTCAGAAAATTATACATCACTGGAGCATTTTCTAAACATTTTC
>BQNB010013623.1:0-76781 GCA_026074375.1 Tanacetum coccineum
GGATTATGGACACTACTAGCTTGTTTTACACAAGCTAGAGCTTGTAGATTATTTGTTTAACCCTGTTTTGAGCAAGGGTGTTGTAAGTCTCTTTTTCTTATTTTTCTTATTTACTGCAGAACTGCTTATAGTGCTTAATTGTTACCTATATTTGCTTATTTATGCTTTATCATGATGTTTAGTGCTTATCTTGCTTAGTTGTTAGTTTAAAAGTGACTTGTGCAAATTTCTTAGTTAGTACTGTTAGTTTAGTTAATACTGTTAGATTGATTCAACTTATTTAAGTGCTTATTCTTGATTGAAATCTGTTCATAAGTGCCTTATTTTGTTGTTTGATAATCTGTTTTTAACAAATTAGGATCAAAGCAGCTTGAATTAAGAAGAAAAAAATGATTTTTGAAAACTTTAAGGGGTATTTTCAACTAGCAGTACTAACCCATAGTTAGTACTGCTAGTTCTCTTTTGGGATTTTCAACTAGCAGTACTAACTCAAAGCTAGCAGTACTAACTCTAAGTTAGTATTGGTAGTTAAAATTGTTAGTACTGTTAGTTCATTTTAGCTTATCAGCTTATTATTTCTGCTTATTTAAGATTTGCTTTTATTTTTAGAGTAGATTAAACCATTTTCGTTCACTTTCTTTAGGAGTAAGCTTATTTAAGCTTATTCGCCTTTTCAAAGCAATTTCAATAGTTTATCAGCTTTTAGTTTTGAGCTTATTTGCCATTTTAGTTTATTCCAGTTGCTTATTCTTATGCCTGAGTGCTTATTAGGGATAGTTAAATAACTGTTTTGGCCTATTTGCTTATTTCTTGTTTCATTGTGTTGTGTCTAAGCTAGCAGTATTAACTCAAAGCTAGCAGTACTAACTCCAAGTTAGTACTGTTAGTTAAAACTGTTAGTACTGTTGTTAGTACTGCTGAGTTTCTCCTGCTTAACTTAGTTTAATTGCTTACTGAATTAGCTTATTTAGAGTTAGTCTAGCTTATTTGGTTTATCTTAAGCTTATTTGAGCTTATTTGCGTCTTAGTATAAAAGTTTTAAGTGTTTTTACCATTCCTAGCCTTTATGCATGCTCTAGCTTATTTTCCTTGCTTATCTTTTCGTGCATTTGCTTATTAGGTTTAGTGCCCAATCATGTCCTTGTCATATTCAAACATCAATTTTCAATTCGTCATTCGATTTTCCATTCAAGCCTTGTTGGGACATAACGACCCGGAAACACTCTATACTACTTCCGGTTTCATTAATTTTGTGGATCCTGATCCTTGTTATATATTTATATTTATCTATATTTATTTATATATAAAAAGGAGTAAGAATACGCGAGTCAATGATCCTTATCTCTTTCATATATGTGCGGATCAAATCATCCGTAGGTGTGTATTTGGCCAAGAAGCTCTTGAAACCTCAAAGCTTGTCATGAAGGACCCACCGGAGGCCATCATAGTGCCAACATCACCGCTCGGAAAGTATTTGATGCCGGGTTCTTTTGGCCTACCATAAATCAAGATGCTCATTCATTGATCAAAACTTGTGATGCATGTCAAAGACAAGGCAAAATTTCACATCGAGATGAGATGCCTCAAAATGCTATCCAAGTTTGTGAAATTTTCGATGTATGGGGTATTGATTTTATGGGACCTTTTCCGTCATCGAGAGGAAACAAATATATCCTCGTAGCCGTCGATTATCTTTCCAAATGGGTTGAAGCCAAGGCGCTCCCCACCAACGATGCTAGAGTAGTTGTCAAATTTTTGAAATCCCTTTTCTCCCGATTCGGTGCACCGAGAGCTATCATAAGCGATCGTGGGACCCATTTCTGTAACGACAAATTTGATAAAGTTATGTCTAAATATGGTGTCACACATCGTCTTTCTACCGCTTACCACCCTCAAACTAGTGGTCAAGTCGAGGTGACGAATCGTGGACTTAAAAGAATCTTAGAAAGGACGGTAGGAGAAAACCGTGCCTCATGGTCAGACAAGTTAGACGATGCATTGTGGGCATTCCGAACCGCTTACAAGACTCCAATCGGATGCACGCCCTACAAGCTAGTTTATGGAAAATCGTGTCATTTACCAGTTGAGCTAGAACACAAGGCATATTGGGCTCTTAAGCATGCCAACTTCGATCTCAAAACCGCGGGTGATCATCGAAAGCTCCAACTTAACGAACTTAACGAGCTTCGAGATCAAGCTTATGAGAATTCATTAATCTACAAGGAGAAGACGAAGAAACTTCACGACTCAAAGATCAAGAATCGAATCTTCAATGTTGGTGATCAAGTCTTACTTTTCAACTCCCGATTAAAGATTTTCTCCGAAAAGCTCAAGTCCTGATGGTCCGGTCCTTTCACTATTACCGAAGTTTTTCCTTATGGCACAGCCAAATTGTCTCATCCCGATGGTTCTAATTTCAAAGTCAACTACCACCGTCTTAAGCATTACTATGGAGGGGATACACCACCATTGGTTATCCCGAATCTTCAAACTTTCCCTAAGGACAACTAAATTTAGGGATCGAGTCGAGCTTGTGACTCGGTGATAAAAAACAAGCCATTTCGTGGGAGTTCACCCCATGCTTATCTATTTTCTTTCTATTTTCTTAAACAATGTGTTGTGATGTGTTGTGGCTATCCTCTTCCGTTCCTCTTGTGGAATTTTCGTTGTTTGTTGTTTGTTCTTGTGCATTTTTGCAGGATTTATCCAACAATTTCTGAAGCCTTTCATGTCCGGTGTTGTATCCCGTTTCACTCGAGCTTTCTATCCTTTGTGTGAAATTAGTTTGGGGAGATCCGATATCCTTTCATCTTATCGATTCACGTTTATCTTTGCATAATTCATAAACGGCTTAGATTTTCGTAGAACCCGACCTTAAACATTGAGGGCAATTTTGTTTTCACGTACCCGTTTTTCCACAAAAATAACAAAAATTTTAAATTTTTAAGATCTTATTTGTAAAAAAAAGAAAAAAAATAATATAATAATAAGTGTTAAGACAAAAATGTAGGTTTTCCGTTGGTAAGAATAAGAAGTAATTTTTGACCCGATCGAACGTATAATATATATATATATTAGAGATTGATTAAAAAAATAAGTGTAAAGACACGAATTAGGTTTTCCCGTTAGTAAGAATAAGAATAATTTTGACGACCCGATCTAGAACGTGTTTGAGACTTCCTACTTCTCCCTCCTATAACAATTAATGATGATAGTTTTGCTAAGTCTAATGTGACTTTAAACATGCTAGACTTGAATCATAAGTAAATAAGAACTTTGTTAATCTCAAGTAGATTTAAATATGTCAGTAGATTTTAAATAGGCTAAGTAATTGCGAATTTCTTTATTAAAAATTTTAAATGTGCAAAGAATACAAGTAGATGATAGTGTTGTTTACGGATTAGGATGCTAAACAAAGTTTATTTGGAAATCTTAAAGGCTTATAAGAATAACTTGTGGTTTTTCTTCCACGAAGTTCTTAAAATTATTAATTATACGTGTTCTCTTTAATTTTTACAAATTAGAGTTTTGCTCTTAAAAGTCTAATCAACATATTTAGAGAAAAAGCTTTATCGATGATAAAGTCAACATCGTTGGTAAATAAGAATTTTAGTTCAAGTTTATACTTTGGTTTTCTAAAATAAAATTTTTCTATTTGCAAAAATAAAGTGTTGCATTAATAAAAAAAATAAAAAAATAAATAAATATAAAAAAATGAATGAATATGAAAAAGAAAAAAAAAATAAAAAAAATATAGTTGGTGAATAAAAGGATGCAAGTTATAAATCCTTAGTGTTAATAATTAATATACAAACTCCATCGCAATAAAGTACATGGGCATTTGTCGGTTCGCTCCCAATGTGACATCGAAAGAAAGGATGGAGGATGTATATTTAGGGTTGGTATCATAATAAGTACACGGACTCTTGTTGGAGGCGTGGCCGATGTGTCGCCGAATGGGGTGTCAAAAGCCTTAGTACTTACCCGATGATATTGGTTCCTAGCCTAATAATGTAAATAGTAATAATAATGTTGCAAGTTAGAAAATAAATAGTAAAAGTTTCTCTTTCTAAAACTAAGGTATTCTTTTGAACTAACGTTTGCAAAAGTCTACAAGGCTTTTTCATTAGAAGTTCATGAGTCTGATAATTATTCACACGATCAAGGGGTGTCAAAAGCTTATAAACTTACCCGATGATTGTGGGATGCTAGAGAAGAAAGTCATTTATGGGGCAAGTGAACCAACGATGTCTTAGCTAAGGAGGTTTTTGTTTGCTTTGAGTTGTGATCCTACTAAGTGATTAACATATTAGCCCAAAAGGCCCATGTGTAAAGCTTGGTCGGATTTCAACTATCTAAATATATGGATTTAATGGTTTAAATTAATTTGCACACACACATATAAATATATGATTTATGTCAGGAATAGAAATTTACAAGTTATAATTATAAGTAGTCTTAGCATCTTAGCTCGTACTTAACGGTGATCTTATTTTTAAGCTTAGCATGGGAAAAGTGAAAAATCGGGAATGATGAAGTTATCTTTTAAGACACTTTTCAAGTGCTTTTTGTTCCATGATCCTAAAAATTACCAATAAGGTAATGAAAACAATACATTATGTCAACAGAAGAATAAGTTGTAGTTAGGAAGCCAATTATTAAGAAAAATCATAAAAAATAAAAAATCTTTGAAAATGGGAATTCGGGTGTTTTATAACTTGTGATCTCTTAGCTTTCTCAACAAAAATCTTTGCAACTTTTCAAAGGTTTAGTTTGGGGAACTTTCGAGGTATTTGGTTATAAGGCATGTGATATTGTGTGAGGACACACAATCGTTTAGTTTGGGGAATTTTTATAAGTGTAAAATACACATATCCGTTAACACAAAAAATGACCCTAAATGACCCAAAACAGACTAAAAATGGCAAATATATTCTTGTTTTTATGTTTTGTGTATGCTGGTATGGATAAGACAAATATCACAAGAAAACCGTCAAAAACAGGCAAACATGGACATGAGAACGAAAGAGCGTGCAAGAGCCGGAAGCCAAAGTCAAAAAGTCAACCCTGGTCAAACCTCAGTCAACAAAAGTCAAAAACAAAAGGACAAAAAACTCCAATATTACCATTTGAGTCCCTCAAGTTTCCAAAAGTTACACAAAAGGTCCCTATGACTAAATGGGCCCTTAAAATCTCTTAAAACATCACCCGAATATCAAGTCCATAACCAAAAGCCCAAAACCCTAGTCCAATTCCCTTTTATTAAACCACAAGGACTTAAACTATCAATTATGAAAGTTATTTTACACTAAGATTTTAATAAAACAAAGAGAGGGACCATATTTGCTAATACTCCAAAGTTTCAAACGAATTTACCCTTATTTAGTTAAAAAGAAAAAGGGCTCGAAGAAATGAACACTATTCATTCATCGTCCCAAAATTCACCACGCAGTCAAATGAAAGGGCTTTTACTAATTGGAGGTCAAAAAGGACAATTTGTGGGACAATAAACACAATGACAGGGAGAAATAAGTCAAATCAAGAGCTCTTATTGGTTCAATCAAGCAATCAAGCCACATGGATGTAGAGAAATCACAAAAGAAGAGGGGTTTTATACTGGAAGCACTCATATAACTAGCACAAGGACGTCACATCAAAGGATTGCCAGCTTGGCAATCCGTGTGACTATCACTTGATCAAACGGCTTAGATTAGCTATTCAATGATTTAGAATTTGGACGGCAATGATTGAAAGGAGCGTGGGATGCAAGCCAAGACCTAGAAGCTTCATCAGCTAGCTATAAATAGAGCCCTCACACACACATTTTATCTTTTTTTTTCCTTTTGACACCTAGTAGTAGTTTTAGCTTATAGCTTAATTCTCACCTTAATGTACCTTTTTCCAGTTTCATACTCATATTGTAATCTCAAAGTTCTAATAGAGTAATCAATTAACATTAAAATAAGTCTCTTATTCAATCTAGTTCCTTCTCTCTCAAATTTAACTCAAGTGTTTGTGTTATAGATTACTAAGCTTGTGATAAGCACCATAACTCATATAGAGTCCATAAGCTTAATAATAGAGCTTAATAAAGTCCTATAATCTACTTTAAAACTTATAAACCACATAAAAAACCTTATCACCTTGAAACTTATTGGATTTTGCTTATGGAAGGGTAGTCAATTGTGGAAAGGACACACATGGACCTTAATACTAGCTTATCCATATAGATAAGTTACGAAGCTGTTGAATAAGCTCTAAGAGCATCTAATGCTTGTTTAGTGAGAGGCTCATTGTAGTCTTCTTTAATTTAAGTGTTTAAGCTTAAATATTTTTACAGTGTAGATAGTTTAATAGCTTAAACTGTTTGCTTAGAGTGCTTATTTACCTTTATTACTAGGTTATTAATATGTTTAAATATCTGTGTTTTTAGCTTATTATATCATAAATCTTAATAGTTCTCATTTCCTTTCATAAAAAGCTTAAAAATCCAAAAATAAGTAGTTTATAGTGTAGATATTAGAATTTAGCTTATTCAGCTGTGGATTTATGTTTATTAAGTTAGTTATAAGCTAGTTTTCATCTGGTACTTGAGTCTTGTTAACTAGATTTCAAAATCAAAAGCTATAACAAATTCTGTCATGGTTTAAAGGAGTGTTTGGAATTAGTTAGTTTGACCACTAAAAGTCAAAGTGTCTAGGTGATTTTCTTTTGGTCAGCTGAGTTTTCCTAGATGATTAAGTTTCTAAAAAGGTTTTGAGGATTAGTTTTTATTTAGAATCAAGTTAGACTTATTTCCAAAGTGCAGCCTAGGAACTTTTTCCCTAACTCTTTGCTTGTGAAAAGTTTGATCCAAGCCCCTCTAAGGCTTGGATATTGTTCTATTTGTGTGTTTACGACACCCTTGTGATGTGGTTAATGCTATGCTGAACCACCTTTTGTGGCTAGAACTTTGTTGATACATCAGCAGTAGTAACTATTGTTACTATTGCTTGTTTTAAGTAGAATAAGCCTCAGTACATTTAGCTTTAAAAGTCATTAAAAATAAAATAAAAAGCCAAAAACAGTAGGTAGTTTAAGTAGCATGCTAAATATAGATTTCTAGCTTATAAGTTTTGGTTTTATGAATGATAATAGTAGCTTATAAGTTGTATGTTAAGAATGCAAAAGCTTTGCTTCTGTCTTTGCTATATGTTGGCGCTTCTAAGCTTAATTTAAATTTGTGCTAATTGTATTCATTTCTGAGTTTATCAGGTTGTCCTTCAATTTCAGTTAGCTTTAATTAATTTCTAGTTAAGTAGCATGTTAGAATTAGCATATGCTAATCATAAGGATTTTAGAACAACTTTTAGATTTGGATTTAAGCTTAAATCAAGCATTGTGCAAGCTTTTTAGGCGAATCAAACCTTTTTGAGCTTAACAGTTCATTTACTACAATCAAATTTTCATAAGCTCTTTTTGAGCTTAATTTTAAGTATAAGCTAGTGTTACCTTTATTAAAGCTGTTTAAAAACTTCACTTCTTTAGCTTTTAGCTTCTTGTTTTCAAAAATCACCAAAAAAATAAAAAATAAGCAAAAAGAGGGTGCGCCAGTTTCGAACTCAGGACCTCACACTCAAAGACCCAACGTGTTAACAATCATGCTACAATAGCTCATCCGTCAACCTCCCTTTTTTTTAATCTTTATACACGTTTTCCTTTTTCTAATTTTTAATAAGTCGTAGCCTAATAAGCCCTTTTCTCAGCTTATTCGATAAGCGGAGTTGTTTCTTTTAATTTTCTAGTAATCTTTGTTACATTATAGACTTTTCCTGAATTTTTCGTAATTTTTTATTAGTTAGTTTATTTTTAATCATTTTTCGAAGGTTTTATTTTTAAAAAATTCATAAAAAATAGAAAAAGTTTTAAAAAAATACAAAAAATAGTTTTTAGTTTTATAAAAAATAGTTTTAGTTTTACATTAAGAAAAATCATTTTTACCTCTTTTAGATTTTAATTTTCATTTTTAAGCTTTTAATTTTATTTTAAAAATAGGATTTTAATTTTAATAATAGTTAAAAATAGTTTTCTAAGTTTTTATGTTATTTTAGACTTTTCTAAGTTTAAAATCATTTTCTTAATTTTTAGGACTAATCCTACTCTTTCTAGGATTTAATAGATTTAAAATTTGTTTATAATTCATAATAAATTCAAAAATAAATCAAAAAAAAAATATTTTTCTTTTTTCCTAAAATTTTTCTTTGTCTATTTTAGTGTTAGAAATTAAGTTTTTAACTTTTTAAAAAGTTTTAATTTTGACTTATTTTGCCTAATTATCCAGCGTTATAATTGTTTCCCGTTAATTGTTTTAGTGTTTAATTGCTTTTAATTGTTTATTTTAATTGTTGCTTTTATTTAGTAGTTATAGATACTCAAAAATATCTTTTCTCTCATTCAAATCATAATCCAAGTTAAAGCAAGGTTTCAATTTCCCGGTTAAATATACGTATTATATATTATATATATCTTTTAGAGTGAGTTTTTCTTAAGGAAGACTTTAGGAAAGTTCTTAATTGCTCTTTTGGAATATTATATATTTTTGCGTGTATAAAAACTTCAATATCGTGAATCTTAACAAACAACTTTAAACAAACAAATAAGCAAAAATGACAAGATTAAACTTATACTAATATTTTTTTTTTGATTTTTAGACAGATTTTATAGAATAACTTAAACTATTGATTTTAAACATTAAAACTAAAATATTAAGCACTCAACAACACAAATAAGCTATAATAAATAGATTAAGACAGGAAATAAGCACAAAAAGCAGAATAAAAAGCAAATAAGCTAAAGATTGGTAAAACTTACACAAGGTCCTAAGCTCTTGAAACTGATTTAAACCAAGAACCCCTACCTATTCTGACCTAAGTGCTTTCCAAAAGCTCTAAGAAACCATATAAGCCACCCTTACTTGCTTTTCAAACCACTAAGCTCACAAAAACACCATTTTATTCCCAACTTCTACACAACCATAAACATTTATACCAATATCACAAACCAATAACCAATCTCCAAACAACTTATGAGTAACTTATTTAGTGAGTGTTTTTGTGATGGAGCTTGGACTCATAAGCTATTAAATAGCTTATGAGAAGAAGCTTGTATCTTATAGACTTTTTTAAACAAAACTGTTTTATGGTGTTACTTAACTAAACTTGCAAACAAGAATTAAAATGAAGAATTAAACATAAAACAACACTTTCATTAATCTTAAAAATAAAATTACAAAGCTTGAAAAGGAAATTACATTTTAATTACAATTTAAGCTACGAAATTGAAAATTGCTAACTACTCTAACGGTCTTTATTCTCTTCCTTTTATAGAGCATCCCAAACCCTAATTCCTCTTCTTTTGTCTTCTACCTTAAAGCTTCTAGCTTCTCAATTTGCATCCGTTGGATTAGATTGGGCTTCAAGGTTGTTGTGTCAAAGAGTTGGATCACTCGCGCGCTCGGCTCCAATAGGAGGGTGAGAGGTGTATGTGCTAGCTGGGTTGTGGTCCAAGGTGTGAGGTGAGGCCGTTTGTTTGTGTTTTGTGATTGGGCTTCAAGGGTGTATTCTCAATCGTTGGATCATTTTTGACCAATAGGAGGGTGAGAGGTGTGTGTGCCAGCTGGGTTGTGGTCCAAGGTGTGAGGTGAGGCTGTGTTGAGGTGTGGGTCGACAAGGTGGAGAGGAAGGAGGAATAGTACTGGTTCATTTGGCGGGTAGTGAAAAAGTGTTTGAACTTTGGCAAAATCAGTCCCCCAAAGTGTATACTAAGCTTGCACCCACAGTCCTTAGGGGATGTCACAGTTAAAGGGTTAAGGGAGTTGGGTTGACCCTGTTATGTGGTCGGGTTTTTAGTTTTGGTTTAATTGTTTTAGGCCTGAGGTTGTATTTTGGACCGGTTTGGTTAATAAAGGAATTTGGGCCTTTTTATGGTATAAGGCTTATAAAGTCTTCATATAATACCTTAATGGGCTGACCCGGCCCATTACATGGGTACGGGTGGGCCTGTTAAGTATTTCTTCAGTTACAGCTTCGGCTTTGACTTTTTACTTTGTCAGAGTTGACTTTTTGGTTAAATTTTGACTTTGACTTTTTGACTTTTCACGTTATTTCCATTATGTGCTCGGTTTTCTCTTTTTGGCTTTGTTTTTGTCCTTTTCTCGAATATCCATTTCATACACAATACAAATGCAAAACACACAAATACAAGGTGTTCTTGGTACGTTTTTAGTCTTTTAAGCACGTTTTCCTAGGTAAATGGTATGTGTAATTAAACACATACCACACCTTGTGTTGAATATTTCTTGGATTGAAAATCATAAACAAAACCCTTGTTATTAGAACCAAAAATCATCAAAACCCTAATTAAGGTTTAAGCAATTTTGGTTGAACCAAAATCCAAGAAACCGAAACCCTTTTGGGTTTATAACTTTGTTGTCGACTTGGAGAACAATAAACCGAAACCCTTGAAGCTTGTAAACTTACGATCGACTTTGTGGGAAACCAATTCGCACCAAAAAACCTTTTAGGTTTCACCGAAAATCGAAACAAGGAAAAAGGGAAGAACCGAAAACCCTTTTGTAGGGATTTTCAGTCGAAGGTTTTGGGAGAGAGGAAAACCGAAAATCAATTTTGGTTTTAGGGATTTGAATGAATGAGTAATGAGCTAGGGTGATGGTGTTTATATAGGCACCCAAAACCTAGTCCTTGGTGAACAAAGAAACCATAATTCATTTCTTATTCCAATTCCTCCACCTCCTCAATTCTAAATTAACACAAACACCCCCCTTTAATAACCTTAAGGGCTGGCCACCACAAGGCACCCCCTTTAGGTTTTGGTTTTGTCAATTTAAATCCCTTTGGTTTACATTTAAATATCCTTTGAGTTAGTTATAAATTAATAACGGTAACTAATGAACATTTAAATATATTACGTGAAGTATATATAAAATAAATGTACTCTTCGTGTCCTAACGTGTGTGCCCCCAATAGGCTCACGTACTTCTAGTTGCATAACATGCGAATCCAACTACCATATTCCAACAACTCCCTGGGAGTTGGAGTAACTGACTCCATTTTATAAACTAGAAGTACCTGAGATGAAGTTTCAAGGACATTCTCAGTATAATGGTTAAATATTACTTACCATTATCATCCCTTTGTTACTGATACCGTTAAACCATGGATATGGATCCTAACTCATTCCATATAGTTTAACTATTTAGTTTCTCGTTATAGAAGTTAATTCAGATATACCAAAGGTAATCAAGAATCATCTTGAATTACACTTTGGGTGCGGCCACACAATCATTCTGCAATTAAACAATTGGAGGAACAAATTCTTTATTGACTACAAGTGTTGTGGATGCTGATTCACAACACTTCCAAGAATGCTATATGCAACTACATTTTCCGGTTAGCATTTGACTTATAATTAAAAAGTGTATCATAAGAAACTTCCATGTGAAATTAAAAAACGCATTATATTTTTGACTTATTATGAAGCAAACCCTCTCGTTCAACGAATGCATCGGTATGCAAAAAGCGGCACATAAGCCCCGAACCATTTTCTTTTTAGAATGCACAATGTCTGCAAAAACGAAAGAGGACGTAGATGAGCCAATGAAGGAGGTCTTTCACATAATTATCAAACATCTATTTTTGTCTTAAAAGATTCACATAAAAAATATATGTCACAGATAATGCTAAGTACACTTAACCCAATACATATATTTTTTAGAGATGAGTTATTTTGCATATTAGTTTATCTCTATATACTAAGGGACAAATCTAGACCATCCACTTCATTAGATTAAAAAGACAAGATTTATGATTAAAAAAAACATGGAGAGACCAAAAGTGTAAATTTACTAAAACCCACACTAATCACTCCCTCACTATTTGTAGAGACAGAAAATCTTGTCCAAATTGCAATTAATTTACCTTTTTGACATTTTGTATGTTTTTTTACGTATTTTCAAGTTTTTTTTACGTTTTTGTATGTTTTTACGTTTTTTGGTTCTTATACGTTTTTGTACGTTTTCATACGTTTTCGTCCGTTTTCACACGTTTTCGTACGCTTTCGCGTGTTTTGGTCTGTTTTCGCACATTTTCGTCTGTTTCACACTTTTCTTCTGTTTTCGTCCGCTTGCGCACGTTTTCTTTCGTTTTCACACGTTTTACACGTTTTTACACGTTTTCGTCCGTTTTTGGACATTTTCTTACGCTTTCGTCCGCATTTGTGCTTTTTTGTTGGCTTTCGCACGTTTTCGCCAGCTTTCGTGCGTTTTCGTCCATTTTCACGCTTTTTTGTCTACTTTTAGATGTTCTCGCATGTTTTCTTATGTTCTCGCACGATTTCATATGTTTTATTTCGTTTTCACACGTTTTTGTCGGCTTTTGACATTTTCTTACGTTTTCACACGTTTTATTATGTTTTCACACGTTTTTTGCTCTAGTGAGATGTCTGCACCCCACTTTCACACGTTTGCACTCCCTTACCGCCGCCAGTTTTCTTGGTTTTTGCCATATCTTCCGCGCATTTTATTTGTGTTCCAGAGTTATTTCAGGCCCGTTTTGAGATGTTTTCGGCAGTTATCAATCAGTTGCTTATGTTTTTGGCAATTATTCATCAGAAAACCTAGAGGCTAACCTTCGCCTAGAAGTGATGATGAACCAAGATCAAGATGAATGGAGTCAGTGAGTATTGTGGCAAAAGGCTCATGACTCTCAAAGACCATTCTCTGAATGAAGTATAAACATCATTGGCAGAGGAACTTACATTTAAGCCTCTCTTCTGCGCCAGTCGACTGCTCCATAAAGGTTACAAGTAGGGGCTTGTACTTTATTAAAAGTTGCTTAAAAGAAGACAAGAAAGGACAAAAGAGGTTACCTTGACTTTAATGAAGCTTCACATAGAAAGCTTCACTTTCCCACTAAAAAAAAGTTCACGTGTAATAGAGATAAGGTTACTACAAACTCACCACCATAAAACCACAATATAATTCTTAGTGGATAGGGTTCTCCACCCATAGGTTAAGATCAACCACCACACACCCTTCTGAAAAATGAATTATATTTTGTCTATCAATACTCTCTTATGTTGGATCTCAAACCCATCGGGTTTGAACATGTAAATAATTACATACGTGTCAATTAATCTATTATCAAGCATTGAAACGTACAAATAGTATTATTAGTTAGGCCAAAATTTTGGGCGTAGGGGTGGGTCAGAGCGAGAGCAGATACACCTTCGTTCTGGTAAATTATGAACAGAATATTACACGACTCTTTTATATAGGTGACCAAAAACAGAGTGTTTTGTCGTAATCAAAGCAGAGACCAAATAAGAGGGGTATGATATATCAGTAGCATGGAATTCATCATGCTGCTCCCCCCTCAACATAATCGCCACCCCTCTTTTAAAGTCGCTTTCCCCCCTCACGTTCCTCTTATCCTTACTACCACATTCCACTCCTATACCACATCCGAGCTTATACCCTCTTTTCTGCTTTTTTCCTACCGCACTCGCTCACAAATCGAGCATACCCCGATCGCCCCCTCGCCCCCCTCTCAAGCCGCCTGGCCTCTCTCTTGACATATAACGATAAGTGACAAGATAACACTGCCCATCATCGGATATTTTTAACCCTGTTCTCTCCGCTCGCCGGCTACCCTTTTTTTTATCTATATGTCTAAGACACCTACATCCCCCCCCCCGGTCCCCCCTAGCGTGTCCTCATGCGCACCTCTCGCAGCCTCTCGTACCACCTTTAACGGTTGGTGAATACAGGAACCCCACACCGGACTTTGCGTCAAGGACGCCGACACCGTCTATGAACAGGCCTGTGATACGTTTTTTTTATTGGGTTTTACTAGGTTTAGTGTTGGCCAAAGGGTGTCTATGGATGGACAAGTATATTTTTTGGTTAACTTTAGGGAAAAAGTGATGAAGTTAACATCACTTTTTTGCTTTTAACACAAGCTCTATCGTTTCAAGGAACGTGATGCTACAATGGTATATCAGATTGTAAATAAATACAACAATTTTAGATGTCAATAACTCGGTGTATACGACATCTAGCAGGGGCGAGCCATATCTTTAGAAAATAGTGTCACTAGTACAAAAAGTGGTATTGGTCACACCAAAAATGTGTGATAGTCACAATGCGAACAATGTTTATTGTGATGAAAAAAGGTTGCGGGCCATTTGTTCAGCTTCACGGTCACGCATTCGAGGTATCTCTAGTCAACATAAAAAGCTTTTATTGTCCGTATCTCCACGTTTTTGGTTATGTAAAATAGGTATAATTTAGTGTACTGTTTGAACAATGTTACAACCAAACAAGCATGTCTTTTTTGTTTTATTTAGTCACATACAATTAAACAAAGAGTGGCCAAAAGTGTTAATATGTGTGACCATATGGTGTTTAAAGTGAAGAAATATGTATTTTGTGTGACTATTGTTCATCCAATAGCCACATGAATTTTTTGTTTGTGTGACCTTTTGTAATATTTAGCCACACAAAGCATGTTTGTTTTGGGTATTTAGTCACATACAACTAGGCATAAAGTGACCAAAAGTGTTAATAAGTTGACCATATTGTGTTTAAAATTGAAGAAATGTGTATTTTGTGTGGCTATTAATCATCCAATGGCCACATGAATTTGAAGTGTGTGTGACCTTTTGTAATATTTAGCCACACAAAGCATGTTTTTCGGGTATTTAGTCACATACAAGTAACCAAAAAGTGGCCAAAAGCGTTAATAAGTGTGACTATATGCTTTGTAAACTCAAGTAAATATGTATTTTGTGTGACTATTGTTCTCCCAATGGCCACATGAATTTTATAATATGGAAGTGCAGGGAATGACTTTACACTCGCGCGCACTCTCGCATGCATGTTGTGAGCGCTCTACAGGTGAGCTACACTTCCAAAAATGTGCTATAGCTCAGTATACATGGTGTTTTCAATAGAGAAACTTTGCTACTAAATAAATTAATAAGAGCTATAATGCTATTAAGCTATACTTCTGAAACACTTACAATAGTATCTGTCGTGTCTTGTGAATTGTTATTGAAGTTCGGCTATTGCTGTCATCTCATCCAAATATAAAAGATCTTACCCAACGAATACCAAGAGTCCAAAATATAGTTGCAACAACAAAAACAAACATGAACTAGACGATTAAGCATCACCAAATACTAAACTTAAAATCATCTTTATGTAAAGTTATTGTCTAGTGGGATAAATTGCACCGGATATTATGTATAAGAAGATGAATGTCCTTAATCGTAATGGTAATCCGGGATTTGATGCAAGTATATTATGTGAAAGCGGTTTTCTAAATTTCGTACCTTGTCGACTTTCCTGAAAAAATGTCCATCAAAGAGAAATCATGATGGGGGGCCTGCAATAACAGATGACAAATATATCAACCAAGAATTTCATTAACACATATACATGTGTTATATCACATATGGAATGATGAAAGGCCTATATATCATGAAAGTTTGAAAAATTCTAGAGATTTATCTTCCCAAGAGCTAATCGTCATATTACAATCATTTCTCTTGTTCTAAAAGAGACCCGACTTATAAGAGGTTATTTAACCTTATCTGGCTACATTCATTCCCATTCCATGATGCATACATATACATCAAGAGAATCACAGGCAATGATACGGTATATATAAGAATACATATGCACATTCAAAAGACAAATGGTTTTACCAGATAAACAACGGGTTTGGCAGTGAGCAATTGAAAAACATCCAAGATTTCAATCTCAACAGCTTTACAGTACCCTAACCGGATATCTTTTTCACTCTCGAGCCAGAGTAAACAACCATAATCATCAATCATTACAATCCCAATTAACAAGTATTTCCATAAACTTAGCGTTTGAGGTGCTAGTGAAACAATATCTCGTCAATATAACTTAGCATATAATTAACATATTTTTTGGGTAAAGGGGACTCACCCCGGTAAGTCAAGTGGTCTTAATTCATTGAGCAACACAAAAATTCTCAGGCAACACTAAATTTTCTTTGAGTCCAAACAGTATTAACCACATTCAGCAGCACTAATGTAAACTTGGCAGTCTTAAAGGATATTCGGACAACATTAACATACAAAGGAAGCACTAATTTTCAAGGAGCAGTACTAATGTTGTATTGGCAACGAGCAGTACTAATTTTCAAAGGCAGCACTAATTTTCAAGGAACATTACAAAGGCAACACTAATTTTCAAGAAGCACTACCAATGTTGATTCATTAGATGTTGAATTGACTTTGGCTGACAATAGCCTGTTATATAATACCTACAAAAAATATACCACTAAAAATCTAGACAAAAAATATTGATTTGAAGAAAAGGAATTAAGCAAACCCAAACAACACAGCCCTAAATTCTGCCCCAATCTAAATCAAATTCTAACGCGAATTAAGTTTAACCAATTACATCTATAAGCTTATAATTAAACCCTAATCATTATAACATGATTATTATTTCATTAATTACTGATCTTAATGAACCCTACTTATCCACCATATTAATTATTACATGATTAAAGATTAATAACTAACAAAGATTAATTAAAACTTACCTTAGAGCTTGATTTCTTCACAAAAGCAAAAACCCTGATTTTTTTCCTCCTCTTTTCTCTCTTGTTCGACCGGTCACACAAAGGGGGGGAGGGTTTGAGATTTTATTTTGTATTTATAGGCCCTCAACTAATTATAGATAAGATCTAATTAGTATTTGTTTCCTTTTAAAATTCCTTTTTTTCTTTCTTTTTCCTCTAAAATTTGTTTTTTACTATTCATGTATAAAAAAATATTTTTATTTATTTATTTATTAATTACTTAATTATTTGCTTTTCCTTAAGTTTTTATAAAAACCTAAGCTTATTTGAGCATACCTTTTTGCGTAAATGCAATTTACTAGACCTTTAAAAATAATTAACTTTTCATTTTTATTAAACCTAACATTCCAAAAATAGAAATTTCATTTCTTTCTTATTTTAACTACTAGAACCTAATCTCATCCTAATATTACTAACACATAAATACATATAGGTATAATTACTTACACAATTAACGTAAAACCGCTTCAATCACCAAAATCATTTCCTTGTCACCAAAAGTGAGCGAAATGAATTCCACAAAATCCAACACAAATCCAATCCCAATGAGACGATCACGCTCAATGGATTGATTATCCAATCCTACATATCCCACACAAACACATATAAACACGTATAAACATATATAATACATAACCCGTACATATAGAACAGATATTTAGGTCAACACTACAGTTTGACCAACCTGCTCAAGCCATGGTTGTCACAGTATCCCCACTTTGAGAAAATCTCGTCCCGAGATTTAACTACTCGAGGCATTAGCACTATCGACAAACAACTAAGGACACTTAGACCTCATTTGATCCTTGCGTTCCCAAGTAAGCTCAGGACCACGCTTCGAATCCCAACGAACTTTCACTAATGCTATCATACTACGCTTTTACTCATGACCTCTCGGTCCACAACATCAACGGTTCCTTGACAAAACAAAGAGTCTTGTCAACCTTAATCTCGACTAACTTCCACAATCCGAATCCAACTGCTAATGACTTTGCTTACCCCCACAAGGGTGCAATTAGCAACACAACAACCCCAAACGAAAAGAAGCATCCCACTACATGAACCTCGCTCGTCATCGAGAAAACTCATCAAAACCCTTAAGTTGTTGTAACAACGTGTTTTATATCTTAACCTCGCAACTCATCAAACAAGAACTGTCTTGAAATTAAGATATAAGATGTTACAAAGCTCAACGTATCTAAAGAATCCACGCAAATTCAGGTTTACTCAAACTTTCAGCACCTCCCAATCCAATTTCCGATACTCAGCTCATAAGACAGAAATTCTCAACCGAACTATAGGCCCAATCCATCCAAGGATCTCAAATGGTCCTACATAACTCGGTTCTAACTTGTCTTTCTTTCCAAACGTACTACACCTCTCCAAGGTGAGACCTTCAACCACCCATAACCTACCAGCATTAATTCAAAAGTTTCCCACTACTACCAAGCTAACTCTTTCGACAATTTGGCTGCCTCAAGCCTTTCCTGTATTACCACTATCTTGTTGGTTGTTTCTTGTACCAAATTCGATCCATTCAACTCACTCTCTCCAGTTACGGCCCATAAAACGGTAACCTACATTCCTTTCCATACCATGCTTCAAATGAAGCACATCCATACTCGAATGATAATCCCCACCTTAGGGAAAAACTCATCTCACGAAAGTGAGTATTCCAATTACCTCTAAAATCTACCATACTTGTCCTAAGCATAGCTAGGAATGGGGTGACTTAGTCAGTCCATTGACTACACCCAAATCGCATCGTATCCACTACTCACACTTGGTAACTTGACAACAATATCCTTAGTTATCCTTTCCCACTTCTACTCGGGTAACTCAGGTTGTAGCAACAATCCTGAAGACACTTGATACTCAACCATCGATTAGTTAACCTAAAACCACACAACATCGTATCCGCTCCAGGATGGATAGAATACTTTGTCGTATACGCCTCTTCAATAGCCAAGGTCCTTACATCTCTCCAAATGGAGGTCCGAACCTTGTCTAACCAATATGAACCATTCTCCATCTCTTTTCACACTCATTGGTCCAAGCCATGCAACATCTTATGTTGACGTGTTCTTTGCTTTGGACATCTTATCTTATACCACCAACATCCTCTTCTCAAACCTGGATTGGATCGTCGTACATCTATCTCAAACTCATTCTTGGCTTCACTGCTTCTTCCTACTCCACGGTACAACATCTACATTTGCCTTTCCCAGATGGTACTTGGCCTCAAAATCAAACTCACTAAATAACATCCATCCATCATCTTTGCCTCATGTTCAATCCTTCTGATTGAAAGTGTGTTGGAGACATTCATGATCCGTATAGATTACTCTCTACGTCTCGTTCACTTAATGCCTCTAGTATTATAAGGCAAAAACCTACCACGTTAGTCATGCAATCCTTCATAAGAACCTTCAGTTGTCGCGACGTACAAGCAATCACCTTCTCCCTTTTTCTAAGCATGCTTCCAAATCCTTGCTTCGCGCGTCATAATATACTACGAAATCGTCTGCTCCTTCCGGCAATGCAAAGATCGGCTCATTACCCATTTAATTCCTTCCACATCTAGATAGCTTCCTCTTTGCTCCGCTTCCACATTGTTGGAAAACTTCACGTACATCTTCTCTTCCTTCAGTGACTCCACGATCATCTTCACGTGCGACTCGTACTCCTCCTTAGACTTCGGGTCAGTTTAAAATATCGTCTGTATATATACGTTAACTAGCTTGTCTATATACGGCCATGCACACCTGGCTCATTAACTCCATGAAAACCGTTGGTGCATTGGTTAACCCAAAAGGCATAGCCGTAAACTTCAACATGTCCATTACGCATCCTAAAAACAGTCTTAGCTACGTCATCCCCGTGCACCCTCCATTGGTGACATCACATACGAATTTTCTATCTCACTCTTCTCGAGATAATCTATGCACATTCCAAACTACCCACCTTTCTTCCTACCAAGCAATACAGACGCTTCCCACAACAAGTTACCATTCGAACCAACCCTCACCTTGCAACTCCTGCAATCATTCCACACCTCTTGCCTTTCTAAAGACGTCAAACGACACGAGCCTTCGCAAATCGGCGTCGCTCCTTGTACTAATTCCATACGAAATCCTATTCTACGACGAGGGGTAAAACCTACTAATTCCTTAGGAACACTTTAGAGGGCTCACATACTACAAAGATATCACATAATCTCAACTCATCTTCCTTGGTACTCCTACGAGACCTCGTATCCTCTTTAGTTCGTTTTCTCCATGAACCTTAAGCACTCTCCAAATTACCAAGGCATTTTAACTACCTTCTCGTGGCATACCATCTCAGCCTTATGTCTCAACAACCAATTCTCTCCTACGACTACATCAACACTCTCATAACTAAGAGGTACTAAATCAAAAGTAAAACGAGAACTCTCTAATTCCAACTTGGGATCGCGAATAATTCCATTCGCTTCGCTACCATCAATCGCACCACCCAGAAGATACGTCCTAACATCAACTCTAGCACCACGCCATGAGGAAATTTCAAACTTCACATGCACCAATTGGTATGGACCCAAAAATCACACGATTCCAAAAAGAAAAAAAAATCAACCGAATGTAAACGTCGACAAGAAGAACGAACCTCCGACCTAACAAACGCATCAACGATTGCTAGAAACACCCCCAACGAATAATACCCTGGACGTACCACGACCCATTAATGTAAAAGATTAAAAACCTTTGTACCAAAACAGGTTTTACCCAAGGAAACTTTCCTCATAACCTTAACAATCATTTTAAAATAATAGAATCACCTTAATTAATAATGGAAAAAATATTTTAAGTGTAAAAATAAATTTAAATAAAATTTTCATAAACTTATTTTAATTATGGTTTTCATAAAAGAAATCAAAAGATGATTTTGAAAAAAAAACGTGTTGCATTTTATTTATATAATTTATTTTTAAAAGAAGTTTTTAACACCTAAACAATATGGTATCAACTACAACGTAACTTAACTTTCAAATGGAATTTATGACTCACAAAAAAAATCATGATAGCAAAATAGACTCCAAAATACCTTAAGAATTCCAATACCAGAATATTAATTTACTTGAAAACGAACACGACAAGAACTCTTACAAACCAAACAACCATAAGGACTCATCCATACCAACGGTCTTAGAACCAAACCAAAAAGTATCGTCACCTTTAGACAAAGGAAAACAATCAAAATGCCAAACGGAGAACATAGAACACTAGTTCTATGATAACACCCTAGAATACCAACACGAGCGTTGGATATCTCAACGAACAACGAGCTAACGAACCAACTTAAGAATCGCGACGACAATACCAACAGGTATCCGATGTATCCGCAAATGATAGATGAAAGGGAACCTTACCATCTACGCAACCCAACCTAATATAATCTCCCGCTTCTGTTAAGAGAGGAATTCTCTAACCATTAACAGACCATCCCAGACAGGATCTTAACATCACATCAACACTACAATCTATACCCACTATCCAGCTTACATCCTTACATAATATATACACAGCGACAATGATCAATGCAATAAAAAGTCACAAGTTCACGTATTGTGCCTTTATAATAATAGTCGCGACCATAAATAGAATTGCACCTTTTTCACCACGAGTACTTACCTTCCAAGACCACACATCCTCAATGATAACACACATCTACTACATAGCACTTAATAAAAACCCAATTATAACCTCAAACATGATAACCATCTAACGAACCATAAAATCCCAATTACGACCCGACAAAACAAAGTCAACAACATCGTGACCCAAAATATAAAAGGCAATCCACGATTAAGCAACACATCATTGTAAAAAATGAAATAAACTTATTTTGGGCTTCGCTTAGGTTAGGAACTTTTCTCTCTCAAATGTCACGTCCAACTCCGTGGGTCCATGAGTAAACTATCTCCCAATGATATCTCTAGGAGGGACACAATGACTAAACAATAACAAAGGGTATATACTATAGATCCCCATAAATTAAAAAGTATATATTTCATATATAAGTAGTAATTCAAAATAGAAATAAAAATTCAAAGCTTTTAGATAGCGGGAACATACGATATATATGTACACAAACACTTATGCCCTAAAATGCAACTATATGAGGGACCCTTAAGCTATAGTCTAGGCTCAATCACCTAGTTCTCTATAAAACCAAAGTCTCTGATACCAATCTGTTACAACCACGGCCAAGCGTAAACCGACGCGAGGCGTAAACAAGAATGGAAATCCTCAAACACAGGGTGTCTATAAGAGAATAACTAAAAAGAAAACTAAAGTAAAAAGCAAATACACAAAGTGTCATGAACAATACCCAAAACCATAATGTTCTATATTAAATGAGAAAGAGGTCTCGTCAATAATGACATGCAAAAACATAATCCAAATAATTCAATTGCAAACGCATTTATCAAACATAAAGTATAAATATAAATCCAAGCATCCTACGGTCTCATTCTAGGCCACTTCGCTCATATCATAGCACATTAAGCTCACCTGAAAATGATGCTTAAAACATCAACATAAAGTTGAGCGAGAATCATAGGTTTACGACATACAATAATATCAAAAAACTTTCAATTAGCTGCTGCAATTACCAAAACAATTTATGACAACAATTAACAACAACGGGACGGAACGTGCCCACGATCCACAATCATATCAACTACATATGTGCGCTACATGGCCTCATATTAGCTCACGCAGTCTTATCACCATCACACCTCGTTAACCTCATGGGTCACCCCGACACCATGCCCGACATTAACCAATTCGTTTACATATTTTTTAAAGTCTTACAATTTACCCGAAAACGCAGAATGTTGACCTCACTTTATCATTTTTGAAACCAAACCTACCGAGCTTTATAAATTATACTAAAAATCACAGGTTAAATACCACGAGTCTACTAATTCCTTTATTTTTCCACTAATTTATTTCCCTTTTTAAGTGCCTCAAATAAAATCAAACTTTTAACTACTCAGTTTCGGATCTGATCGCACACTAAAAGGTTTTGACCTAAAAACCATACTTAGACTCCAAATCAGAAGCTCTCGTTGGGGGATTCTAATAGACACATAGAAACTAAAATCCGCAGAAGCTAAGCTAAATTCGAAATTTAAGTGAGTTTTACACCCGTAATCTACCTGAAATCTGAACCCGTATATACTTTTTTTGACAACTGTTTCTCTTGCAACCAACGTTTGACTGCCTTCCCGACCTCAAAAACCTTCGAGGGCGGATTTTCTGGAAACTAGACTCTCTGAGCTACGTCATAGACACCAGAAACTTGACAAAAGATATTACCATCATTGAGATATCAGCCAAACAACACAGCCCTAAATTCTGCCCCAATCTAAATACAAATTCAAATGGCGAAAAAGTCTAACCAATTACACCCATACGCTTCCTAATCAATCCTCATCATTGCAATATAGTAAACATCATTAATTTACTGATTTTACAAAACCCTAAATTCCATAATAATAAATATACATGAATTAAATGATTAAATAACTAACAAGATTAATTAAAACTTACCTTAGAGCTTGATTTCTTCACAAAAGCAAAAACCTTAATTTTTTCTCCTCTTATCTCTTTGTTCGACCGGTTATACTAAGGGGGAGGGTTATGGGATTTTATTTTGTATTTATAGGCCCCCAACTAATTATAGATAAATTCTAATTAGAGTTTGTTTCCTTTTAAAATTCTTTTTCTTCTAAAATTCGTTTTTTACTATTCATGTATAAATTATTTATTTATTTATTTATTAATTACTTAATTATTTGCTTTACCTTAAGTTTTTATAAAAACCTAAGCTTATTTGAGTATACCTTTTTGCGTAAACGCACTTTACTAAACCCTTAAAAATAATTAACTTTTAATTTTTATTAAGGGTTAAGTACATTAATAGGTAACCTACTTACAAAAAAATACACTTTTAGTTAACGTACTTTGTATATTACCATTCAGACCCATCAAACTTATAATGACTTGTTAAAATAGGTAATGTGACCGTTTTGAGTGCCACATCAGCATTATGGGCCCACTTCATCTTCTTTTTTCTCTTGAATAGACTTTCATGTCTGAAAAATTCCCAAAAAAACAAAGCTAAATCATGTATAGAACTGTAAAAATCATTATGATCTTTTCAATAGACACATATCCCACCAACACTCAGTCTCGGCCTCAATAGCTTTGGTCATCACCTATTTGTTCATAAAAAATGATCACACACTTGAAGTTTAGTGTCACAACCTTGACGTTTTGGACACAAGGAAGAGCTGCCACAACCTCATTAGCATGCTTTTCAATCTGCAACCAAAGAAGTCGAATTAGAGGGAATCAACTTGTGATTCTTTAAAATAACATCACAAAACCTAATGACATATAATTCAGAACCTTACAAAAGGAGAAGATTTTATTTCAATTACCACTTCCTTGATTGGACATGCTGGTGTGGTGAGCTCCAATGTCATCACATATATTTTCATAGTCTATGGAACTCACCACATATATTTTCATAGTCTATGGAACTCATCACATCCTGTTATAAATTACCTCTCCTGAAATGTCATCAACATCCAAGTCCTTTACAAACCCACATGAGACAATGTCGGTGCCAAAGTCTGGATCAATAATCCGTGACAAGGCTTTTAGCGCATCATTTTTAGCTTCCAAGGTCAATAAAGATGAAGCATCAACTACAAAGAACACAGTAAAATACGCATATTAAGTGAACAATAAATAAAACGAATGGATGAATAAGCAGATGAATGGTATATAATGAAGCTTAAAATATTTGCAGCAATTTAGGCTGTTTGATATGGCCACATGTTGTATAACAAGAAGAGTTATTTGGGATAGGAAGAGCAATTTGGATACAATGCTAGTGTATATTTTAAATTTCAATTTTTGGACTCGAACTTAATTATGGAACTAGACTTTGCTTAACCTATAAATAGAGTAAGCTGGTTTCATTTTGTCGAGTTCCAGTCTTCCAGACAATCTCAATGCACGGAACTTCAAGATTGGACGTAGCTACCATTTCATGCCATTCACTAATCCTATTTTACCTTCTTGTCATGAATCTTTCATATGCCAAGGACTCGAATTTCAATACAAGTTATGATGCGTTTATGTGGCACAACAGTCTATATCTCTTAACTCACATGAGACGCACATTGTTTATGGAATCAGTTAGTGCCAAGCAAAAATGGCCATAAATTGAGCATTTTATAGCGACTAGTGAAAGGAAGGTGGTGGAGGTGCGGTGGAGGAGGAAGGTACGGTAGAGGAGGAAGGTGGTGCGGTGGAGGAGGAAGGTGGTAGAGGAGGAGGGGCGGTGGTGGGTTGTGATAAAGAAAAAAAAATTATTATTTAAAATAAAAAATGATATGTTGGTCGGTTTTGAAGCCGGTAACCCTTCCAAAATTTTTGCCCGTTATTGCCTATTAATTATTTGCTTTACCTTAAGTTTTTATAAAAACCTAAGCTTATTTGAGTATACCTTTTTACGTAAACGCACTTTACTAAACCTTTAAAAATAATTAACTTTTTATTTTTATTAATCCTAACTTTCCAGAAATAGAAATTTCATTTCTCTCATATCCTAACTACTAAAACCTAATCTTATCTTAAATCACTAACACAAAATTACATATACGTATAATTACTTACATAATGAACGCGAAACCGATTCAATCACCGAAATCATTTCCTTGTCACCAAAGGTGAACGAAATGAATTCCACAAAATCCAACACAAATCCAATCCCAATGAGATGATCACGCTCAATGGATTGATTATCCAATCTCACATATCCCACACAAACACATATAACACATAACCCATACATTGCAACAGATACATAAGTCAACACTAATAGTTTGACTAACCTGCTCAAGTCATGGTTGTCACAGGTGAGAGTCTAGCAACATGTTAATCCTTCTAGAAATGCCTGAGTGCAGTTTCGTTTAACTTCTCAGTATCAAAGGTTCAGGTTAATTCATCCTTTTGTTTCAGATATGGTGTTAAAAATGAATATGGATCAAAGTCATTTCATAATTTAACAATTCTGTTTCTTGTTTCCGTAATTGTTCTAGATTACTAAATGTAAAAAGAATCATCTTTACTACAAATTGGGCATGGCCATGCAAACATCTTATCAACCCAACAAGGGACTAGTTAGTATCTAACTCAACCAACTGGGTTAGCTTAGTTGGCCACCAATGGTAACCTTGAGGAGGTATCCTTGGAGATGTCTCAAGTTTGAGTCTCACCATGGACCTTTAGGGGCGAAAATAAATAGAAGCAGGAGTGGGGTTTATCCTCTAAAGTGAAGGTTCAAGGCTTGCATACTGCCCAATTGGATATCACTGTGGGCTCGAATCACTAACCGCTAACTTGCCGTTCAAAAAAAGGTTAATATCTAACTCCTTAACATGTGGAGGAAAAAATTCTATTTTGACTACAAGTATTTTCCATATGCTTCATAACATTTCTGAAAGTAGCCTTTATAACTACCTTATTCAAGATAGTGGTTGACTAGAATCAAGAAAATGCAATCCACACGAGCAAAACCTGCTTGCATCTCAACTCTTTGGATGAGCAATAACTTTACCTTATGTGTAACTCACTTAACGACGCCAAATCATAAAGTGATTAACACATGTTGGGGTATCCAATATTCAACCACATTGTATAACATATAATTTTGGTAGAAACATCTTTATATATTCAACAGAATATGGTCAATCGCTCACATTTGTCTTAATTCAACAATGCCCTCATATTGTTAACTGATAATGGATATAGTTTATAATGCAACAAGTCATTCATGGATTAAACATGCAAATATAAGACATAATAATTATAAAATGAACACAATAATACCAAGTATATTAATTCATTGAAAAAATAACAATCGTTTAACATCCCTTTATCCAAATACTAAATAACACATCACATATCTACATGAGACTACTAGCAGGATGAACTTCAATCCCCATAGCATCCTCATAATGCTTGGTATACGGCATTAGCTTCGTAAGTAGATCAGTTATGTTGTCATCTGTGTGAACTTTGTTAAGGACAATTTCTCCATTCTGAATAACTTCATGAATGTAGTGATATTTCCATTGATAATTTTTGGCTCCCTTTATAATTTTAGGATCGTTGGCGATAGTTATTGCGGATGTATTATCACATAACATCTTCATATGTCTTTTATTAGTTGGCACGACATTTCCAAGTCCGTCAATAGATTTTCTCATCCAGACAACTTCCATCTAAGCTTTTGCAGTAGTTATGTACTCGGCTTCTGTATAAGACATTGCAATAGTGCTTTGCTTAGCACTCTTTCAGTCCACGGCTCCACCCTAAAGCACGAAAACATATCCCGGTTGGGATTTGGTATCGACTTTGTCGGTCTGAAAACTAGAACAGTATAGCAAGTAACTTTTAGCTCAGTTTTAGGATTTCCCCATAAACAAGAACCATATCCTTAGTATCCCTCGAATACATAAGAATAGTTTTAACAGCAGTCCAGTGAGCTTCACCGAGATTTTGTTGAAATCGCTACACAATATTACGCAAAGGCAACATCGGTCTAGTGCATCTTACCGCATACATAATAGATCCTATATTGTTGAAGCATAAGGAACTCTTTGCATGCCTTTTACCTCATCAGGTGTATTTGCACCTTAAGCCTTGCTCAAATTAGGCTTCTCTTGCATTGGAACATTACCACGCTTGGAATTTTCCATCTTAAATTTCTTTAATATTTTATCAAAATAAGCACTTTTACTAAGAACAATTAGACGCTTAAATCTATCACGTTTGATCTTGATTCTAAGAATGTATGTTGCTTATCCTACGTCCTTCATAGAAAAACATTTACAAAGCCAAGACTTAACATCTTGAACCATTGGAATGTTATTTCTCATGTTTAATATGTCATTAACATATAATACTAGGAATGAAACATTACTCTCACTAACTTTAACACATACACACGCCTCATCAGGATTTTAAGTAAAACCAACTTTCTTGATTTCCTTATCAAATCTCATATTTTGGCTTGTAGATGCTTGCTTTAATCCATAAATGGATCGTTGTAGCTTGCATACTTTGCTGGGATTTTTTGAATCCATAAACCCCTAAGGTTTCATCATATATATGTCCTCACTTAGGTGACCAATAAAAAGGGCAGTTTTGCCATCCATTTGGCAAATCTTATAGTCATAGAACTCGGCTATGGCTAAAAGAATCCTTATAGCTCTAATGTTTGCAACATGAGAAAAGGTTTCCCCCTAATCTACATCGTAGGTTTGGGTATAGCCTTTTACTACAAGACAAACTATAAAGATGTGTACATTGCCATCCATGTCAGTCTTTTTCTTGAAAAACCATTTACTCCTAACAGTTTGATCATTAAGGAAGATCAATCCAACACCAAACTTAGTTATCTTTCATGGATTTCATTTTCGCATTCATAGCATCAACCCATTTATCAGATTCTGGATATGACAATGCAGCTTTATAGTTAGGAGGTTCATTAAGATTGTAACCTTTGCCCCTTTTGTGAGTTTGAATGTTCTAATTTACTCCTTTGACTATTTGACTTTTGTCGTTTTATGTTAGAACAAGTACCGTGTTGACGGTGGAGGATTTATGTGATTGAGGTGTTTTACGGTTATTAGGCGTATAATAATCCTTTTTAGATGGTATTATAATGTTGATTGTGTTCCGGGTGGTTTGACCCGTGAATAGCGTGAAATGCCAAAAACGAGTCCCGACACGTCCGATAATGTTCAAAATGATTTTTAAGAAGTAATGTGTAAATGAGTCATGTAAATACTCTAAGTTATGGGAAAAGTATTTTTGAAGTGAATAAAAATTCTAAGTAACTTCGGAAAATATTTTACGATCGAGGTTTTTGAGTTTTAAGTGAACCCGACACAAAAAGAAGGCATCCCTATGGACAAGGAAAGGGAACAAGGAGGCACATTTTTAGCACTTGTGTCCCATGGTACATAGTCCTATTTTGTTATGATTCTTATCACACATTTCATATAGTTTTCAAAATAAAAAGCACACACACTCTTATTTCTTGCGTTCGACCTAAGCACACACACACACTCTTTATTTTTCAACTTTGATCAAAAACATGAAGATTTGCAGAGTCCTGGGTTGATTCTAGTGTCCGGGTTATTGTTTAAACTACGTTTGGGTAGTCGGTTCGCGTTCGTTCTCGCTTGTCAAAACCCTCTTTATAAGTCTTTCAAATTTACATTTAACTTGTACTTTTGCGTGTTAGATGATGCATAGAAGCTAGTTGTATGGTGCGTTTGTAAAAAATCGAAAATGAAAAGTTTGCGAAAAGATATAAAGGGTTGTGTTTGGTTCGAATGGAAATAAAAAGGGGATGAGGTTTTGTTAGTTTTATTGTCGTGGTTGTGATGGTTGAAAAATATTTATTTGCTATGTAGCTTATTTTGTCTAGTAGCTTATTTGGCTTATTTTTAAGCATTTTCGAGCTTATTTGGGGCTTATTAGCTCACGGCAAAGGAAGGGAACACAAGGGAAGTATTTTTTGTTATTTACCTCGTATGTCGTATGTTTGTGGACTATTTTGATAGCTTATGGTGATAACCGAATATACTACGTAGCGTATTAGCTTATTTAAAAAGCTTATTATAAATTTTGGGAGCTTATGGGCTCACGGCCCAAACAAGCCCAATAAGCCGTGGCTTATTGTGGGCTTATTGTGGTCCGGATTATTTTGTTAGTTATTGTTTTGGGCTTATATTTACTAATGGGCTTTGGTATTGGGCCTAAAGTATATATTATACGTATGAATATCTTAATGGATCCTCGCCCAATAAGCGTAAACTAGTCGTTTTATGAGTTTGACGAACTTTTGGAAAGCAAAACATACTTATGAATTGATATTGGAAGTCGTTTGGGAAATACGTTTTAGTGAACATTGCGAAAAATGAATTTTTGGCATTTTGTTGGAAAATGATGAATTTGTAAAAAATTGTTTGAAATTAACGTTTAAAACCTTGGAAAACGTTGTATAAACGTACGGATCATGTCGAAATTTCGTAAAAAGTCTATACTTAGAATTTTTACTCAAAACGCGATTTTCAATAAAATAATAAAATATTATTATTTTAATAAGTCAACTAAAAGACAAAAAAAGTATTTTCTTTGAAACTTTTCTAAATCGTTTAGTATAATTAAATGTTTCGTTTCTTATATTTTAAATGATTAATTTATGGTAACTAAGAGTACCGAATGGGTTTACCAAAGTATAAGTATTTATTATAATTCTTGACTATTATAATAAATAGTATATGTATCTTATGAAGTTAAGTCGTCAACCATCACACCACTATAAGGATAACCGTACAACGCATCAAACCTCTATGCATCAAACCTGAGAAACTGTTTTGGAAATGAACGATTAAAAGAAACATTAATTGGACTAGGTTATGTTCGGACGTCGTTGCTTCTGCTTGTGTGATATTAAGTTTGCGGCTAGACACCTTTGCTTGAGGTGAGTTCTCGTAGCCTCACTTTTTAAATCTTTTCCGTTGGGGGAAAATGATACTTAAATGTGTTTTGAACTGTTTTCTGAACTATGCGAAATATGGTTTTGTTTTTAGGACAATTTATTGCTTATGACTGCTATGTGAATATTATGTGGTTTGATTGTACTTGAATGCATCGAGATGCATGGAAATGTATGTGATTAGCAAGGATTTGCTATGTCTTGTGGTGGTCCTGCCCTAAGTAATTGCTCCAGCTGGTAGGCCCTTAAGTGCGTAAGTGACATTCGAAGTTGCGACTCCAAGAGCATTGGTATATGCTGGTTTGATGACTAGCGGGGATGCTAGGTCATGGTACATGATTAACGAGGATGCTAAGTCATGGGTTGGTTTGCATAAATTCACTGTCATATTGCATAATTGTCCATTGTTGAAAATATTGGCACAGCAACTGGGTTTTAAGTCAAACCTACGAGCTCACCAACATTATTGCTGGCGTTTTCGAGTATCATTTTCAAGTAAAGAGAATGATCGTTAAGGTTGAGATGTGTGATAGCAAACTTTAAGTGTATCCTGTATGGTTCATGTTTGAGAGGTCTTGCTTTTTGAAGTATGTTATGGATTTGTTTTCTTGAGGATTGATGTTTAAGATTGTATGGACCCTTGCGTGGGCATTTGGATTTGTAAGTAACTATGTGATGTGTTCTTGTTGGGATTTCACTCAAGTTTGTACTTGAGGTGGATGATATTCACGACACTTTTTCATTAATTCATTTTAGAGTTTCTCTATTTTGTATCTTGTAGTCTGATTGATCATTCTTGTCGCATACCCGTGTTTCCGCCTTTGTCGGGGTGTGACAGATTGATAATCAGAGCCAAGGTTATAGAGAACTAGGTGGTTTGGCCTAGACTATAACCTAGGAACCTTCATATAGTTGCGTTATAAGATATATGTGCGCTGTGTTCCGCTTATACTTGCTTATATGGGGATATGGTATAGCGTATTAGAAAAGTCAATCATTGAAATAGGTGAGCCTAATACTGGGTACGACTAGGAAAGGATACGGATATAAATACGGTGACCAACGTAGTTATAAACGTATCACGGCTCACGCTTATTCAGTATTATCGTTCACACAAATCGGTGTTGACACCTTAGGACCGTATTATGTGTATCATAGTATATTAAGTTATACTATATATGGTAACCTTCCCGCTTACCTATCATTTCCGCCCATGTTCTCCCTCGTGTGGATAATGCCACCAAGGGTGATGACCCGAAGTTCTGGTCGGCCTGCTGCCACACCACGAGGTAGGGGAACGGGTGGACGAGTTGGTAGAGGAGGTAGAAGAGTGAAAGAGCCTATGAGGAGGAATGTTAAACCAACTGGTGAACCTAAGGGTCAAGGAAATGACCAAGGTGTTGAAGTTAATGGGGGTGTGGATGGAGTCCCTGACTTCTCCATGATTATAGGCCAGTAATTGCAGAACTTGCTATCTACTATTTTAGCTCAAGTAGGCAACCAAGGTAGCAATCAGGGAGATAATAGGAACCAAAGTGGCACTACCGTCGATGACAACATCCAGGGTGATGTTAGGAATGTCATTGTGAACAATGATAGAAGGGGTTGTACTTATAAGTAGTTCTTAGCTTGTAACCCTAAGGAGTATGATGGTAAAGGAGGTGTTATAGTTTATACCCGATGGATAGAGACGATGGAGTCAGTTCAGGATATGAGTGGATGTAGGGATGGCCAAAAAGTAAAGTACCATACAGGTTCATTTGTTGGTAAGGCTTTAACATGGTGGAATTATCAGATTCACACACGAAGCCATGAGGTTGTTGTTAGTATGGCGTGTGATGACTTTAAGGTATTGATGAGAGAAGAGTTTTGTCCTAGTAAGGAAATGCAGAAGTTGGAAATTGAGCTGTGGAATCACGCCATGGTCCGGGTTGGCCATGTTGCGTATACTGATAGGTTCCATGAGTTAGATAGGTTAGTTCCTCATTTAGTAACCCTGAAAAACAGAAGGATTAAAAGGTACGTGTATAGCATTGCTTCACAAATCCGTGGGATGGTGGCAGCAATGGAGCCAACAACGATTCAGAGTGTTGTACTGAAAGCTGGTGTGTTAACTGATGAAGCCATTAGGAATGGGTCAATCAAGAAGAACCCTAAGAAGAGAGGAAATAGGGGAGAACCTAGCAAGGATAGGAATGTGAGAGATGATAACAAGAGGTCTAGGAATGTGAGTGCATTTGCTACGATTTTATTCGACTCTGGAGCTCACTATAGTTTTGTTTCCACTACTTTCATACCTCTGTTAGGCATAGAGCCTAGTGATTTAGGTTTTAGTTATGAGATTAAGATAGCTATCAGGCAGCTAGCAGAAATTGATAAGGTCATTAAGGGTTGCAAACTAGAAATAGAAGGTCATGTGTTTGACATTAACTTGATACCCTTTGGGAGCAGGAGTTTTGATGTGATCATAGGAATGGATTAGTTGTCTGACCATAAGACTAAAATAATTTGTCATGAGAAGGTAGTTAGAATACCTCTTCTAGATGGTAAGGTGGTTAAAATGCTAGGGGAAAGACAGAAAGAGAAAGTGAGATATTTGATGAGTGCTAAGGTCAAGGAACAGAAACAAGAAGAGATTGTCATAGTGATAGAGTTTCTCGAGGTATTTCCGGATGACCTATCCGGATTACCCCCTATTCGGGAAATCAAATTTCGGATTGAGTTAGTCTCTAGAGCAATACCGGTCGTGAAATCTCCCTATCGATTGGCACCTTCTAAAATGGAGGAGTTGTCAGGTCAACTCAAAGAACTCCAGGACAAGGGTTTCATTCGACCAAGCTCGTCGCCTTGGGGAGCACCGGTATTATTTGTGAAGAAAAGGAACGGATCATTTAGGATGTGTATTGATTATAGAGAGTTGAATAGGTTGACCATTAAGAATCGTTATCCACTCCCTAGGATAGACGACCTATTTGATCAATTGCAAGGATCGCAGTAGTTCTCTAAAATAGATCTTAGGTCCGGATACCATCAGCTGAGAGTGCATGAGGATGACATTCCAAAGACCGTGTTTAGGACTCGTTATGGACAATTCGAGTTCACAGTAATGCCCTTTGGTTTGACTAACGCACCAGCGGTATTTATGAACCTGATGAACCGAGTGTGTAGGCCTTATCTAGATAAGTTTGTGATAGTATTCATTGATGACATCTTGATTTACTTGAAGACCCGGGAAGAGCATGATGTGCACCTAGGGCTAGTCTTAGAATTGCTCAAGGAAGAGAAACTATATGCTAAGTTTTCCAAGTGCGAATTCTAGTTGCGAGAAGTACAGTTTCTTAGTCATGTAATTAATGGAGATGGTATCCATGTAGACCCTAGTAAGATTGAAGCTGTTAAGAATTGGGAAGCCCCTAGAACTTCGTCGGAAGTTCATTCATTCTTAGGATTGGTAGGGTATTGTCATCGGTTCATTGAGAACTTTTCTAAGATAGCTAATCCCCTGACCATTTTGACTTAGAAAAGTAAGACCTTTAATTGAGATGAGGAACGGGATAGGGCATTTCAAACATTGAAGGACAAGTTGTGTAATGTACCTATTCTAGCTCTCTTTGATGGACCGGAAGATTTTGTGGTGTTTTGTGATGCGTCTGGCTTAGGATTAGGTTGTGTGTTGATGCAAAGAGGTAAGGTGATAGCTTATGCATCTAGGTAGTTAAAAATTCATGAGAAGAATTACACCACCCATGATTTGGAGCTGGGTGCGGTTGTGTTCGCACTTAATATCTGGAGACATTATTTGTATAGGAAAAAGAGTGTCATATATACCGATCATAAGAGTCTCTTGTATATCTTTAGTCAGAAGGAACTGAACATGCGACAGCGTCGCTGGATAGAGCTTTTTAGTGATTATGACTGTGAAATTCGCTACCACCCTGGTAAGGCGAATGTAGTAGCTGATCCACTGAGTAGGAAAGAGAGAGTGAAACCTAATAGAATTAGAGCTATGAATATGACCCTTCAGTCGAGTATCAAGGATAGGATACTAGCGGCTCAGAAGGAGGCATCTGATGAGTTTGTGGTATTGCAGAGAGGACTAGATGAGATGATAGAACATAGGAATGATGGAGCATTGTATTGCCTGGATTGAATATGGGTTCCTTTGATGGGTGATGTGAGAACCTTAATAATGGATGAGGCCCATAAGTCAAAGTACTCTATACACCCAGGAGCTGATAAGATGTATTATGAACTTAGAGATAGGTATTGGTGGTCGGGAATGAAGAAGGATATAGCTGTTTATGTTAGTAGATGTTTGACTTGTTTGAAGGTTAAGGCTGAACATCAAAGGCTATCTGGCTTACTGCAGTAACCTGAGATCCCTGAATGGAAATGGGAAGGGATAGCGATGGATTTTGTTACGAAGTTACCGAGGACTAGTAGTGGGCATGACACAATCTGGATCATTATGGACCGGTTGACTAAGTCTGCTCATTTTCTACCTATGTGTAAGGATTATAAGATGAATAGGTTAGCTAGACTATATCTAAATGAGATTTTTGCTAGGCATGGTGTGCCGATCTCGATCATATCTGATCATGATAGTCGATTTACGTCTAGGTTTTGGCAGTTAATGCAAAAGGCAATAGAAACCCGGTTAGACATGAGTACGGCATACCACCCTTAGACCGACGGTCAAAGTAAGCGTACTATTCAGACCTTGGAAGACATGCTTAAGGCATGCGTCCTAGACTTTGGGGGAAGTTGGGATGTTCATCTTCCATTAGTTGAGTTTTCGTATAACAATAGTTATCATTCTAGTGTGAGATGTGCACCGTTTGAGGCCTTGTATGGTAGAAAGTGTCGTTCCCCGATTATGTGGGCAGAGGTTGGAGAGGGTCATTTGATAGGTCCTGATTTAGTATAAGAGACCACAGAGAAGATCTCGCAGATTAAGGATAGACTTAAGGTTGTGCTTGATCACCAGAAAAGTTATGCCGATAAGAGGAGGAAGCCTCTATAGTTCAGTGTAGGTGACTATGTCTTGCTCAAAGTATCGCTTTAGAAATGTGTGGTATGCTTTGGGAAGAAGGGAAAACTAGCACCTAGATTTGTTGTACCTTTTGAGATCATTAAGAGGATCGGTCTAGTGGCCTATAGGTTAGATTTACCTGAGGAATTAAATGATATTCATGACACATTCCACGTGTCGAACCTTAAGAAGTGTTTGGCTGACCCAACACTGCAAGTACCTTTAGATGAGATCCGAATTGATGCTAAGTTGAATTTTGTGGAAGAGCCTGTGGAAATCTTGGAGAGAGGGTTCAAGAAGCCTTAGCGGAGTAGAATTGTCATCGTCAAGGTTCGGTGGAATTCGAAACGTGAACCTAAATTCACGTGGGAATGTGACGACCAGATGAAACTTAAGTATCCGCATTTGTTTAGTGCTAGTAGTAGCTAAATTTTGCGGTCGAAATTCTTTTAAGGGGGTAGAATGTAACATTTGCCCTTTTGTGAGTTTGAATGTTCTAATTTAGTCCTTTGACTATTTGACTTTTGTCATTTTATGTTAGAACAAGTACCGTGTTGACGGTGGTGGATTTATGTGATTGAGGTGTTTTATGGTTATATGGTGTATAATAATCCTTTTTAGAGGGTATTATTATGTTGATTATGTTTCGGGTGGTTTGACCCGTGAATAGCGTGAAATGCCGAAAACTAGTCCCGACACGTCCGATAATGTTCAAAATGATTTTTGGGAAGTAATGTAGAAATGAGTCGTGTAAATACTCTAAGTTATGGGAAAAATATTTTTAAAGTGAATAAAAATTCTAAGTAACTTCGAGAAATATTTTATGATCGAGGTTTTTGAGTTTTAAGTGAGCCCGACACAAAAAGAAGGCATCCCGAGCCCCTAGGATGCTCTAACCGGTTATGGACAAGGAAAGGGAACAAGGAGGCACATTTTTAGCACTTGTGTCCCATGGTACATAGTCCTATTTTGTCATGATTCTTATCACACTTTTCATATGGTTTTCAAAATCAAAAAAAACACGCACACTCTTCTTTCTTGCGTCCGACCTAAGCACACACACACTCTTTATTTTTCAACTTTGATCAAAAACATGAAGATTTGCGGAGTCGTGCGTTGATTCTAGTATCCGAGTTATTGTTTAAACTACGTTTGGGTAGTCGGTTCGCGTTTGTTCTCGCTAGTCAAAACCCTCTTTGTAAGTCTTTCAAATTTACATTTAACTTGTACTTTTGCGTGTTAGATGATGCATAGAAGCTAGTTGTACGGTGCGTTTGTAAAAAAACAAAAATAAAAAGTTTGCGAAAAGATATAAAGGGTTGCGTTTGGTTCGAATGGAAATAAAAAGTGGATGAGGTTTTGTTTGTTTTATTGTCGTGGTTATGATGGTTGAAAAATATTTATTTGCTATGTAGCTTATTTTGTCTAGTAGCTTATTTGGCTTATTTTTAAGCATTTTCGAGCTTATTTTGGGCTTATTAGCTCACGGCAAAGGAAGGGAACACAAGGGAAGTATTTTTTGTTATTTACCTCGTATGTCGTATGTTTGTGGACTATTTTGATAGCTTATGGCTATATGGTGATAACCGAATATATACGTAGCGTATTTGCTTATTTAAAAGCTTTTATATTTTTGGGAGCTTTTGGGCTACACGGACCCAAACAAGCCAATAAGTTGTGCTTTATTGTGCCGTACGGGATTTCTTTTGTTTTTTATTGTTTTGGGTTATTTTTACTAATGGTCAGTTGGTATGGGCCTAAATTATATATTATAGTCGATTGATTATTCTTTATGGGTCCTTTTGGGCCTTATAGGCAAATATGCTATTTTTATAGTGTGTTATGTGAGTTGTACGAAATTTTGGAAAGCTAAACTTATTTGGATTTGATATTGTTGGCGTTTGGATTTTCGTTGTGGTGATACATTGCGATATATTGGATTTTTGCATTTGTTGGAAAAGGGTTGAATTGTAAAAAATTATTTGAAAATTATGGTTTTAAAACCTTGGAAAAACGTTGTATAAACGGTAAGGATCATGTCGGATATTTCATAAATATGTCTTATTATAGATTTTACTCAAAATGCGATTTTCAATAAAATAAAAATATTATTATTTTAATAAGTCGACAAAAAGACAAAAAAAGTATTTTCTTCAAAACTTTTCTAAATCGTTTAGTATAATTAAACGTTTCATTTCTTATATTATAAATGATTAATTTATGGTAACTAAGAGTACCGAATGGGTTTACATAGTATCATTATATTAAGTATTTATATAATTCTCAGCTTATTATAATAATTAGGTATAGTATATGTTATAATCTAAGGTATGAGTTGAGGTTATGTTATCTTATGAAGTTAAGTCGTACAACCATCACACAATTATGAGGATAACCGTATAACGCATCAAACCTCTATGCAAGACTGAGAATACTGTTTTGGGAAAGAACGATTTAAAGAAAATTAATTGGGACTAGGGTATGTTTAGACGTCGTTGCATTTTCTTGTGTGATATTGAGTTTGCTCCTAGACACCTTTGCTTGAGATGAGTTCTCGTAGTCCCACTTTTTTAAAATCTTTTCCTGTTGGGAAAAAAATGTTAATCAATGTGTATTTGAATGTTTTCATGAATCTATCGTGAAATGTCGGTTTAGTTTTTGGGACAATTTTATGTGTTTATGACTGCTATGTGATATTATGTGGATTAATTGTACTTGATTGCCATCGAATGAACGGAAAAGTCATTGTTTATCAAAGATATTCTATGTCTAGTTGGTGGTCCTGCCCTAAGTAATTGCTCCAGCTGGTAGGCCCTTAGGTGCGTAAGTGACATTCAGAGTTGCGACTCCAAGAGCATTGGTATATGCTGGTTTGATGACTAGCGGGGATGCTAGGTCATGGGGGATACATGATAACGAGGATGCTAAAGTCATGTGTTCGGTTTGCATAAACTTCATGTCATATTGCAACATTTTGTCCATTGTTTTAAAATATTGAAGCTCCACCTCACGGCGACTAGGTTTTAAATCAAACCTAGAGCTCATCCCAACATTTTGTTGACGTTTTCGAGAGTTTTCATTTCAAGTGAAAGAGAATGATCGTTAAGTTGAGATATGTGTATGCAACTTTAAGTGTATCCTGGTCATGGGTCATGTTTTGAGAGGTCTGCTTTTTGAAGTATGTTATGGATTTGTTTTTTGAGGATTAGATTGTTTTAAGATTGTTATGGAAACCTGCGTGGGCATTGGATTTGTAAGTGATATTGTGATTGTTCTTGTTCGGGATTTCACTCATTTTGTTACTTGAGGTGGATGATATTCATGACACTTTTTCATTAATTCATTTTAGAATTTCTCTATTTTGTATCTTGTAGTATGATTGATCATTCTTGTCGCATACCCGTGTTTCCGCCTTTGTCGAGGTGTGATAGATTGGTAATCAGAGCCAAGGTTATAGAGAACTAAGTGGTTTGGCCTAGACTATAACCTAGTAACCTTCATATAGTTACGTTATAAGATCTATGTGCGCGGTGTTCCGCTTATACTTGCTTATATGGGGATATGGTATAGCGTATTAGAAAAGTCAATCATTGAAATGGGTGAGCCTAATACTGGGTACGACTGGGAAAGGATACGGATATAAATACGGTGGCCAACGTAGTTATAAACATATTACGACTCACGCATATTTAGTATTATCATTCACACAAATCGGTGTTGACACCTTAGGACCGTATTATGTGTATCATAGTATATTAAGTTATACTATATATGGTAACCTTCCCGCTTACCTAACGTTGCCCATGTTCTCCCTCGTATGGATAATGCCGCCAAAGGTGATGACCCGAAGTTCTGGCCGGCCTGCTGCCACACCACGAGGTGGGGGAACGGGTAGACGAGTTGGTAGAGGAGGTAGAAGAGTGAGAGAGTCTAGGAGGAGGAATGTTGGACCAACTAGTGAATCTGAGGGTTGAGGAAATGACCAAGGTGTTCAAGTTAATGGGGGTGTGGATGGAGTCCCTGACTTCTCCACAATTATAGCCCATCAATTGCAGAACTTGCTACCCACTATTTTAGCTCAAGTAGGCAATCAGGGAGACAATAGGAACCAAAGCGGCACTACCGTCGATGACAACATCCAGGGTGATGTTAGGAATGTCATTGTAAACAATGGTAGAAGGGGTTGTACTTATAAGGAGTTCTTAGCTTGTAACCCTAAGGAGTATGATGGTAAAGGAGGTGCTATAGTTTTTACCCGATGGATAGAGAAGATGGAGTCAGTTCAGGATATGAGTAGATGTGGGGATGACCAAAAAGTAAAGTACACTGATGGTTCATTTGTTGGTAAGGCTTTGACGTGGTGGAATTCTTAGATTCACACACGTAGCCGAGAGGTAGTTGTTAGTATGGCATGGGATGACTTTAAGGTATTGATAAGAGAATAGTTTTGTCCTAGTAAGGAAATGCAAAAATTAGAAACTGAGTTGTGGAATCATGCCATGGTCCGGGTCTACGGCCATGGCTTGTCGATATAATTGATAGGTTCCATGAGTTGGCTAGGTTAGTTCCACATTTAGTAACCCCGAAAAACAGAAGGATTAAGAGGTACGTGTATAGCATTGCTCCACAGATCCGTGGGATGGTGGCAGCAATGGAGCCAACAACAATTCAGAGTGTTGTACTGAAAGCTGGTGTGTTAACTGATGAAGCCATTAGGAATGGGTCAATCAAGAAGAACACTAAGAAAAGAGGAAATGGGGGAGAACCTAGCAAGGATAGGAATGTAAGAGATGATAACAAGAGGTCTAGGAATGTGAGTGCATTTGCTATGATTTTATTCGACTCTGGAGCCGACTATAGTTTTATTTCCACTACTTTCATACCTCTATTAGGCATAGAGCCTAGTGATTTAGGTTTTAGTTATGAGATTGAGATAGCTAGCAAGCAGCTAGCAGAAATTAATAAGGTCATTAAGGGTTGCAAACTTGAAATAGTATGGGTCATGTTTTGGGACATTAACTTTATACCTGTTGGAGCAAGGAGTTTTGATGTTGATTCATAGGAATGGATTAGTTGTCTGACCTAGACTAAAATAAATTTTGGTCACAGAGAAGAGTAGTTAGAATACCTCTTTATAGTGGTATTAAGGTGGCTTAGTATGCTAGGGGAAGACCGAAAAGAGAAAGTGGTTTTTTGATGAGTTGCTTAGGCCAAGGAACAGGAAACAAGAATGAGATTGTCATGGGTGAGAGATTTTATCAGATGGTATTTCCACGGACATGACATATAAGGAATACCCAATATCTCGGGAAATCAAATTTCAGATTGAGTTAGTCTCTAGAGCAATACCGGTCGTGAAATCTCCCTATCGATTGGCACCTTCTAAAATGGAGGAGTTGTCAGGTCAACTCAAAGAACTCCAGGACAAGGGTTTCATTCGTCATAGCTCGATCGCCTTAGGGAGCAAGTATTATTTATAAAGAAAAGGAAAAAACGGCGGATATTTAGGATGTGTATTATTATAGAGCGTTGAATCAGGTTGGACCATAAGGTATAGTTATCCACTCTCTAGGATAGACGACCTCATTTGATCTATTACAAGGATAACAAGTAGTTCTCTATGGTTAGATCTTAGGTCCAAGTTACCAATCAGATGAGGTGCTATGTGGGATGGTACAATTACCAAGACGTTGTTTAGGACTCGTTATGGACAATTCGAGTTCACAGTAATGCCCTTTGGTTTGACTAACGCACCAGCGGTATTTATGGACCTGATGAACCGAGTGTGTAGGCCTTATCTAGACAAGTTTGTGATAGTGTTCATTGATGACGTCTTGATTTACTTGAATACCCGGGAAGAGCATGACGTGCACCTAGGGCTAGTCTTAGAATTGCTCAAGGAAGAGAAACTATATGATAAGTTTTCCAAGTGTGAATTCTGGTTACGAGAAGTACAGTTTCTTGGTCATGTAATTAATGGAGATGGTATCCATGTAGACCCTAGTAAGATTGAAGCTGTTAAGAATTGGGAAGCCCCTAGAACTTCGTCGGAAGTTCGTTCATTCTTAGGATTGGCAGGGTATTGTCATCAGTTCATTGATAACTTTTCTAAGATAGCTAATCCCCTGACCATTTTGACTCAGAAAAGTAAGACCTTTAATTGAGATGAGGAACAGGATAGGTCATTTTAAACATTGAAGGACAAGTTGTGTAATGCACCTATTCTAGCTCTCTTTGATGGACCGGAAGATTTTGTGGTGTTTTGTGATGCGTCTGGATTAGGATTAGGTTGTGTGTTGATGCAAAGAGGTAAGGTGATAGCTTATGCATCTAGGTAGTTGAAAATTCATAAGAAGAATTACACCACCCATGATTTGGAGCTGGGTGCGGTTGTGTTCGCACTTAAGATTTTTAGACATTTTTTGTTGGGACAAAGAGAGTCATATCATACCGTTCATAAGTGTCTCCAGTTTAAATTTTAAGTCTGAGGAAACTTTAACCTGCGTACAGTGTCACTGCGATAGAGCTTTTTAGTGATTTTGATTAAGAAATTCGTACCACCATGCGTAAGGCGAATGTTGTAGTGATGAACTAAATAGAAAAGAGTGAGTGAAACTAGAGGAATTAGTGCTATGAATTTTTGACCCTTCGCGTTCGAGTATCAAGGATAGGATACTAGCGGCTCAGAAGGAGGCATCTGATGAGTTTGCGGGATTGCAGAGAGGACTAGACTAGATGATAGAACGTAGAAATGATGGAGCGTTGTATTGCTTGGATCGAATATGGGTTCCTTTGACGGGTGATGTAAGAACCTTGATAATGTATGAAGCCCATAAGTCAAAGTACTCTGTACACCCAGGAGCTGATAAGATGTATTATGAACTTAGAGATAGGTATTGGTGGCCGGGAATGAAGAAGGATATAGCAGTTTATGTTAGTAGATGTTTAACGTGTTTGATGGTTTAAGTGAACATCGAGGCCATTCTGGCGTTACTGCAGCATAAACCTTGACCCTGAATGGGGAATGGGAAGGGATAGCTGATGGATTTTGTTTACGAAGTTACGAGGACTAGTGTGGGCATGACACAATCTGATCATGTGCGAATGGTTGACTAAGTCTGCTCATTTTCTACCTATGTGTGAGGATTATAAGATGAATAGGTTAGCTAGACTATATCTAAATGAGATTGTTGCTAGGCATGGTGTGCCGATCTCGATCATATCTGATCATGATAGTCGATTTACGTCTAGGGTTTTGGCAGTCAATGCAAGAGGCAATAGGAACCCAGTTAGACATGAGTACGGTATACCACCCTTAGACCGACGATCAAAGTAAGCGTACTATTCAGACCTTGGAAGACATGCTTAAGGTATGCGTCCTAGACTTTGGGGGAAGTTGGGATGTTCATCTTCTATTAGTTGAGTTTTCGTATAACAATAGTTATCATTCTAGTGTGAGATGTGCACCGTTTGAGGCCTTGTATGGTAGAAAGTGTCGTTCCCCGATTATGTGGGCAGAGGTTGGAGAGGGTCATTTAATAGGACTTGATTTAGTGTAAGAGACCACTGAGAAGATCTCGCAGATTAAGGATAGACTTAAGGTTGCGCTTGATCGCTGAAAAAGTTATGTTGATAAGAGGAGGAAGCCTCTATAGTTCAGTGTAGGTGACTATGTCTTGCTCAAAGTATCGCCTTAGAAAGGTGTGGTATGCTTTGGGAAGAAGGGAAAACTAGCACCTAGATTTGTTGGACCTTTTGAGATCATTGAGAGGATCGGTCCAGTGGCCTATAGGTTAGATTTACCTGAGGAATTGAATGGTGTTCATGACACGTTCCACGTGTCGAACCTTAAGAAGTGTTTGGCTGACCCAACACTGCAAGTAACTTCTTGATGAGTTCCGATTGATGCTATGTCTGATAGTTTGTGGAAAAGAGCCTGTGGAAATCTTGGAGATAGAGTTCAAGAAGCTTAAGCAGAGTAGAATTGTCATCGTCAATGTTCGGTGGAATTCGAAACATGGACCTGAATTCACGTGGGAACGTTGACGACCAGATTAACTTAAGTATCCGATTTGTTTACGTGCTAGTAGTAGCTAAATTTTGCGAGTCGAATTCTTTTAAGGGGATAGAATGTAACCTTTGCCCTTTTGTGAGTTTGAATGTTCTAATTTAGTCATTTGACTATTTGACTTTTGTCATTTTATGTTAGAACAAGTACCGTGTTTACCGTGGTGGATTTATGTGATTGAGGTGGTTTATGGTTACATGGTGTATAATAATTCTTTTTAGTGGTATTATCTAGGGTTTGATTATGTTCGGGTGGTTTGGACCCGTGAAATAGCGTGGTGAAATTGCCAGAAAACGGAGTCCCGAAGCTTCGATAATGTTCAAAATGATTTTTGGGAAGTAATGTGGAAATGAGTCGTGTAAATACTCTAAGTTATGGGAAATATAGTCACTTCAAAAAGGACGTACGGTATCAGACTAGCGAAAGTCTTGAAACATGTACTTGAGCTTTCATGATGTCTTTATATTTGTCGGTCGGGTATGAGCATGTGGCTATGAATCATGACTCGTCAGGGATCAGCTGCACCAATCGTCGGGAGTACCTGCAGGTTTAGGTTAGTGACAATCAACAGATATGGACAAGAGTGTCTTTGTCACTTCGTGGAATACGCTTGCAATAACCACGGTTCCTTATTGATCAGTATAAATATTGCATGTGATCAGGTAGAATTCTGAAGAATCTCCTTGACAGGGTTTCGCAGATGCACTATCCGTTCTCATTACCGGAGCGTCTCAAAGCAGACAACACAGTATGAGTAAATCAGCAAGATGAAATCTCACCGATTGAATAGAAAAATCAATTTGAAAATCAATCGACGTGTCACTTGCTAAAGTGTTTTTGTGACACATCAAGAGTGTTAATCATTTCAAAAATTCATCATCAACCGTCAATTCATTTCCTGGAACAAGTATTATTCATATAGAATCGCACCATCGTTTCTTTCTAATTGTCACAAGCTTGATTCGGGTAGAATCGCACAAGTCACCTACCATAAGCTTGTTTGATGTTGGCTCAAGCAGGATTTACATCTTCACTATGATTACTTAAGTATCACTTTGATGTTCTGGCAAAATCAGAAGGATAATGCGTAGGACTCTTTATATATTTCTCGTTATTCACATTGTGTGAGATAACAAGCATAATTTTGACAAGTGTCCTAATGAGATTTATGGATGATCTCTTTTGGCTCTAGACTCAATAGTGCACTTTGGTTTTAGTGATAGGAGGCTGGAGGAAACTGCCACCTTTTCAATACCTACTAACTCGGAGTAAGAAAGTTGATAGAAATGCGTGTAATCTCCATGAGAAATGAAACAAAAATCTTTTAAGAGATTCTGAGTGGCTAGGGAGGGTTGTGCATTGCATCACTGGGTCTATGATGTCAGTCTTCAATGTCAGCAATCATCTCTGTGATTCTTGACAGCAGATGTATTGACCCGGTTTCTGCCTAAGTGTAAGGAGTGCTTCTTTCTTTTCACCCTTTATCTTAACTTTTCTTTTTAACTCTTCAACCCCTTCAGCACTTACTGATACTTCATAACTAGTACCTTGTTGGGTTTGTTCCAGTACTAGCTCCATCTGAGTCGGCACTTTTCCCTTATTCTCACTTTTACTCTTTTTTTCATACCTAAGGACTTCTACACTATCGAGTGGAATATCCATGGGTAGATCTCTCTAGTTCTGGCTGGATCATGGGAATGGATACCTAAGCTTAACCATTTGCTCCCCCTTCATATGTGAATTGATTAATCGAAAGAGTTTAGCACATATATAGGATAGCGTACACTCGAGATCTTAAAATTCATATTTTTAGCCATATATTTTAATCACATCTTCTTCCCTTATCAAAAATATTAAATCTCTTGATATTTTGGATATCAATTGATTCAAATATAACTAGTTTCGGGGAAAAAATGCCCAATTATTAACAAGCCATATTAGGAACATTTTTGATGCTCCCCCTTAAATTATGAGGGTATTATATGGTGTTTGAGTATGTTAATAAAAAAATTTGAATTTACTAAGAAATTCTTGAAAATTCATACTCAAACACTATATATGCCTAATTTTTAAGTCTACGCTACACATTTATATATTCACAAGATTATTATGTACGAGGTTTGACCTGAATGATGAGAACTACATATGATAGAATCATATGGTTCTTTTGTAGCAGCCGTAGGTCTTCCCCGTAGTCTCTCTTAAGAAGTTGTCTTAGCTTCCCCCTAAATCAGCAATCCTTTCTTGAGTAGATTCAAAACTTTCTTGCAAGCCGCCTCAAGCAGTCTTGATGTAAAAAGCCCAAATATCTGAAGTATACAATTAATTCAAAACTGTAACACCAAAGTCAATTAAGTCTCGAATGTCCGCATTTCTCCTTATATGATATAAATTGAATCACCAAAGACAACTAAGTCCCGGATGTCACAATTATTCCCTCAAAGTAGTCTAAATGATAACACCTAAGTCAACTAAGTCCCAAATGTACTCATTTCTTTCTGCAGAATACTGACTATCTTAAGGAATCATCATACTTATCAAACCTATGTGTACCTTTTTGTCAACTAATTCAACTCCCTTTTAAAAAAATAAGCTTAGTGATTAACCGTTTGAGAAAGCATTTATTGAATCAGTAACCAATCTTCTCACGCTTAGAATAAATTCTTCTAGATTGAGGTTGGTCAGCTTACCTTGAACAAGGAGAAGTAACATATCTTTAATGTCTTGTCTACAAAGTCTTTTAAAGTCGCCTTCTCTAAACTTGTAAAGCTTATCATCCTATCTATCTATCTCATCTCTCTAGATGGACCTGTAGCCATACCATTCATGATTTTAAAGACTGGTTACATGCAATAATCTATTTCTGGAGTAGAATACGTATGATGATTTCCATGTTAGAAGTCATTTCTGTAAAAATTCTAACGTTTTAGACCCCATGATAATTACCTAGTATCGCTTGTCTGTCATAGTTCACTCTTACTTGTCATATATTCTTAGGACCTTGTCTTCAATCCAATGTACTTGACATAAATCAACAGCCTTCGTCTTGGTAATAGAAGTGTGTATCTTTGATTGAGCTCCCTCCTTTCTGTTATTCGAGATCGTTGTGTGATTGAAAAGTGAGCGAAAGGGATAACTTGACGACTCGTCATTCGGAATTAGTTAGTGGCTTGCTGATATCATGGGATACGACCTTCCATCAGGATTATGCAATCTAATTGATCATTGGTAGCCTTAAAAAATTTTTCCAAGGGTACTTAGTTCGACGACATTTTATACGTGCCATTTATAAGATCATAGGTTGGGAAGGTCAAACACTTCTTGAGTCAGAGATTTCAATTTTGAGCCAGTAGATCATTATGAAGGCAGAGAAGTCGATGGGAGTAGCCAGAAGCTCATTGAACTAAGATTGAGTTCTTGCAGCTTAAGCCAACTGAGTTATCCATGGTTGAGGAGGTCTGTTGTCAACAATCTTTGTTTTGTGCCATTCACAATTAGGAGTTGGAGAGCTTGATGGATTCCACTAAAATACAACATCATCTTGTGCCTTTCTTTCAGGAGTTACATCATCATTTCCTGTATTGAACTCTTGATGTGGTTGATCTTCTAAATCATCAACCTTTTGACCATGCTCCTCTGCATGAGCAGACTTGCTTGAAGATTTTGGTTGAGATCTGGATGCACCTTTGGAAGATGTGGACTTAGAATCCTTATATTGTTGGTTTCCTTTGATGACTCAGGTTTCTTTGCTACTTCCTTCTTTCGACCCTCGGTTGATCCACAGAGGGTTCTTCATTCTTGTCTTTCTGATCATTGTCTCTCTTTTTAGTGTGACTACATCACCATAAGAGGAAATGATGTCATTTTGTCAATGAGAATCTTCTTTAATTCGAATTCTAAAAGCGAAGCTGATACTGCGTAAGACGTCTAAGGTTGATTGGTTGATCTAACCAACACTTCAGCTCCCAGAGATTCTGTGACGTATTTCTCAACCTTTGGCATGATCTTGGGGACTTAAGCTTTAACATGCTCCTTGATTATTGCCTTCATGAACGAGTCTACTTGATTGAGGAATTCTTATTCTCAGCTTGAGCTTCTTCTCTAAGCTTGTTTGATTGCAGCTGAACAACCACATCCAATGCTTCTTTCATCTTAGAAGCAAGGTAGTTATCAACTATGCCTGGAATCGAGGAGACAACTTCAACAAATTGATTAGTTTGATTGAATTCAGACATTTCAGTTTCCAAAGCAGATACATGTTGATCAAACCAGAATACGGATGCAAAGTTGGGAATTTCTAGCAAAGTCGTTGTTGGATTAGTTGTTGTTATTGTGGAAGATTATGTTTGTTGTAGAGGTAGAGTGTTGGGAATAGGTGGTTGAGGAATTGTTGTATCAAAAGAAGGTGTCTCAGCAGCGACGGAAGCTGGTAAGTTGACAAGAGTATGTGACTGAATGTTTTGATTTAAGATGAGTCAATACCTATGTTCTAGAGAAGGATTAATGAACTTTGACGCCCAGTCTGATGAAACTGAAGAACTTGGTTGTGCACTATGGAGGCTCAGCTGTTAGAGTCCATGTGAGCATCTTCTGATGTCGTTGTTTGCTTGAGCATCAGTCATTTTTAGCATCACTTCTTTCCGGTTAATGTTTACATTAGATACATATCAATCTTCTTAATCTTGTTCCTGTTTCACCTTTTTTATACATATAATCACCCTCTTTATTTTCTTCTTCATCAGTGAGTTCATAGTCAGGTGGTGTTGACATACTCTGATTAGAAAACACTTCTTTATTATCTGCTTTTTTGTCTTTTTCTTCCTGATCATCTGCTTTGTAAGTTAACAAGCTAGGGTGAGTAAAATCATACTCCGTCATTATCTAATTAAGGTTTTCTTCACTATCATCAATTCTATTGACTGTCTTTTCTTCAAGATCATCATCATCTTGACTAAATGTACAATATTCTTCTTCACTCTCTGAGTCATCATTGGGTACATCGAGAACCTTTGGTCAGACACCAGCTCCTTCATTTGTACCAGTTACCTTTTGTTGTTGCTCATCAAGAAGCTTTAACTGAATGTCAACTCCATCACCTGAGCCACTTGGTTGAGACATGTGAAAGTCTTCATGTTTTCTGGTAGCCAGCTTAACTTTGTTCAGGCCTCAGTTAATTGCAACCTCAGATAGCACAGCTATTCCTTTTGGTTTTTTGGAATCGTAAGCGGTTGCTTCTTCTTGTTAGTTTTAGCCACTTTGATGAGATTGAGTCTGGAACCTTTATAGCAGGGAGCAGTCTTCTTCTTGGGAAGATGTGTCGGACTCGCTTTCTTTTGAAAGTTTTTGAGTCTTTTCTTTTGGGGTCTTCTCTCCACAGTAGCATAAGCGTAGTAAGTCTGTAAGCTATGGACTGCACCATTGCTTGATTTGTTAAGTGCTGTGGGAGAATGGCACCATATACTTGAGTCTTTTCATGTCTGGAAACACATCTCATAGAGGTAAACATTGTGTCATCACGAGTAGTGTGCCAAAACATCTTGTTCCTTCTTGAAATAGACTGATCCTTTAACATGAAGTAATCAATGATGACTACATCTTGTTGGTTTTCTTAGTATCTTTGTTTTCTACCTGGAACAAAAAATCTTCCCAGAGTAGATACACATAGTCGATGTTCTTATTATTGTACGCTTAACCCTAGAGAATTATTAGCACGGACAGACGAATCTTTTCATATGCAGTATCTTTGCCACTTAGACATTTGTTGATGATGGTGGCAAATGCTCTCCATAGTTGATGTAGGTAGTCAATACTCACGTCAATAATATAGTGAATGGCTCTAGTGTGCCCAAGATCTCTTAAGAAAGAGAGAATATCATGTTCCAGTGGGGGTTCTTCAAACCGTTGTCCTGGAATCTTGGGGCAAATCTAAAGAATTTCTCTAAATACTTCAACATCGAGAGAGAATTTCTTCTTGTTAATCATGAATCTGATAGATGACTTATGAACAATGACAGTAGCCCAGAATTCTTGCATGTAAATGGCAGGAACTTCTGTAGTGATCAGGAATGCTTAATAGAAAGGAGTGAGAGCAAAAGCATCCAACAAGACTTGAAATGTAGCTTCCTTTGGTTTGATGTCTGTTTTGAGTCGCATGTTGCATTTCTCGAACTTAAGACGATCTGTAGGAGCAACAAAAGCATCATCAAGGGCTTTCTATTGAGCTTGAGTGGTATTCATGATTCTACTAAAAGTTAACCAATACAGTTTATATATATATAACCTATTTTATATATAATACACTATGAGGCCTTTTATTGTTGAACACTTAAGTTTGATTCATGAAGTGAGATCTAGTGATTAGGCATATTAAGGCATGAGGCTATTTGTCTAAGATCTAATCATCTGAAAGGCAACTTAATTAGGCATTATGTGTAAAGGCAACCTGAGACATGATCAGATATTCTTTTTAAACCTTGAAATATAGCCTTCTTAACTTTATTAGATTGCATAATTAACCAATTTTAATTAGCTACCTAACTAGAGTTATAAATTGCATTCAGAAAAATTCAATCAACAAAAAATTGCAAAACCTCCTCCTTAAGACAGTTGTTAAACCGCCTCCTATTGGTTGTTGTTAAACCGTCTCCTTTAGATAATTGTTAAACCGCCCTTTAAGAATTTGTTAAACGCCTCCTATAGGATGTTGTTAAACCGCCTCTTAATGAAAGTTGTTAAATAGCAAACTCCTTAAAGGGGTTGTTAAATGCCTCTAAGGGGGTGTTAACCCGCCTCCTGGAAGGAGGTTGTTAAACCGCCCTCTGAAGGAGTGTTAAATCACCTCCTGAAGGGTTGTTTACACAGCCTCATTGAAGAGGTGTTTATAACCGCCTCCATTCCTCACTTATGCTCAAGCATGAATTTTTATGCACTCAAACTTGTTCATTTAGCATACTTTTTATATGAATAACACTTAGGATCATTTACAGCATTAATTAGCCACAGATTCAACAAGAGTAATCAAGTAACGAGCATGTTAAAGCATTTTGATGCATTCATACAAGAAACAACACATAAAGGATGCCTCTTAAGGCTCAAATACATTCAAGGATACACATAAGCACTAACTTACACCAAACCCACAAACATTTTACAATATTTCACTTAAACCCAAATTTTCGCACCTAAAATTGATCATAGCATATTTGTGTGTTAACCATTCACAAAACTGAATTAAATGGGTATTTTACACATCAAAACAAACAAAACCCCTCAACCACTTTGAAGGTTTACACACTTTTGATTTGATGAACCCTAATTCAAGATTTAGGGTTTTCGAGTTCAAAAGTGAATGAAATCTCAATTCCTTTAAGGTATGCGTTGTATAGGAGGTGTAGAACAAATTCTTAGTTGTACCTTTTGATTGAAAAACACTTAAAATGAAGCAATGAAGATTGACGATTCGAGCTAGGGTGAGGGAGGGGAAAATAAAGTTTAAGTGTGTATTTGTGTGTGCAGGGGACGGGGTGGGGTGGGTGGGTTTATTAAAAAAAAAAAATTCCATTTTGACACATTTGGCCACTCCAAGTTTTTACTCCTTTTACTTTTTAAAGTTTTTAATCTAAAAAATACTAGAACTTATATTGCAAATTCATCCCTAACGGGCATAAAAATAACATATAAGGGCAACATATAAGCTCAAACGTAATTAACTTTCCTTATAAATGATGTTCCGTTAATTGTTTAAAAACCTTTTTCCTTTTTATTCACATTATTATTTGAAGAGATATTTGACATTTTCTCCCCCTCAAACAATGACCCGTTTTCTAGTTAAAGAGCTGTAGTCGTTGTTTGAGTGGTCAAATGTTTTTGAAAAAGCATTTTCAGATGACTTAATGTTTTATTTTGAAAATCAAACACCAATTAAATAAGATTTCTCTTATTTTTCACATTTAGCGCACTCGGACACGTACACTATGATAAAGAAAGCACGGGTTTGTGCTGCAAAGTAAGCCAGCCTTTTGCCCTATGGTCATAAAGTAGACCATGCCTGAGAATAATTTTCTCGTTTGTGATGATAAGTTTTTTTTTGAAATACTTGCCCTTTAAGACTGATGACTGGGTTGCTATCTAAAATAATAGCAAGCTATTTTGGCATGTTTTGAAAACTTTTATTAAACTTCTGCTCGAACTTCATTTACTGAATCGTATCATTATCCAAATGACATTTCTAAGACCGTATAAAATGTTATCGATTTCAGAAGGACATGCATTATTACCTTTTTGTTTTTATTTATTTTTAAATTTTTTATTTGGTTTTAAGGGTTTTATATTTTTGTATTTCGTTTTTATAAAGGTTTTTGAAAATGAAAAATCTTTTTGATTTTTCTGGTTTTTAATATACATATAATACACAAGATATTAGAATAGGTACCACACTATTCTTCAGCTTATCTGTCAACGTTTCAGTGTCTCAGGGCGTAAACTTCGCATTCCCAGCTTGTTGATAAGAAATTCAATTCTTTACTCTTACTAGGGCTTGAGTAAAAAATGTTACTAGCTGATACTCCGTGTTGACAAAGTAAAGCTCTACTACTCCGTTCTCAACTTGCTCTTTAATGAAATGGAATCTGATGTCAATATGCTTCGATCGAGAGTGTTGAACATTGTTGCAGTATAGGCAATAGCGCTTTTGTTATCACAATACATTGGAATTTTATTGAATCCAAGGCCATAGTCGGTAAGTTGTGATCTCATCCAAAGGACTTGAGCACAACAGCCAGACAAGGCTATATATTCAGCTTTCCGTACTGGTATCACAGCGCTTTTCTTGCCTTTTTTGATGACTGCAAAAGTCTGTCTCCTAATAATTGCATACTTCCAGATGTACTTCGTCTAGTATCTTGGCAACCCGTATGATCAGCGTCTGCATAAGCTGTTAGAGCAATAGAAGAATCCTTTGGATACTAGAGTCCCTATGTAAGATTCCTTTTAGGTATTTAAAGTTTATTTTTTAGCATGTAAGTGCTTTTTTCGGGAGGCTATTAATGATACCTGGCACAATGCATACAACAAATGTTAGGTATGGTCTACTAGCTGTAAGATACATAAGGGTGCCAACCATTTTATGATAGTGTGCAGGGTCAATGGCTTTCCTTTGTAGATCCTCATCCAGTTGGATTCTCCACAATGGAGTATCCAGGGGGTCACTAGAGTCTCATACATAATTTTTTCAAAGATTCAAGAGCATATTTAGACTGGTTTAGTAGATGCCTCTGGAACGTTGTGAAATCTATAGTCCCTAGAAAAAAATGATATTTGCCCATTCACGACCATCTTAACTTTGAAACACATAATTTTTGAAAATTAGTCACATAGTTCAGTGTATTAGATTGCAAGATTATATCTATACAATAGATTTTGTTCCAGGAGATTCCTTTGCCTTGTCTTCACTGAATGAACATTGTGGATCCACGGTTCCTTTAGAGAATTCTCTGAGAAAGTAGAAACTTCGAAAAATAGAATCATAACCACGCGCGGGAGCTTGTTTCAACCATAAAGAGCATTCTTAGCTTGTTTTGTACACATGATTCGGTTTGTCTTTGATTGATGACATCAAATAACGTCTATTTTATAGCCATCATTTATCCATGTTATTACCCATTTTGTTTTGTTATTACAAAGATTGTTACTTAATCGTTTATATTTGAGAATTGCAATAATTATGGAGTAATTGGTGAAAGTTAGCAAAAGGCACGCATTCTGGAGCTTAAATGAAGATATTTTAAAGATTACTATTCTAAAGACCAATACGTCGTATCTATCAAGGAAGATACGGCGTATCTGTGCCTGCACTTCACTAAAGACCACAAAGGAACAAGGATCAATACGCCGTATCTAGAGGACTCAATACGCCGTATTTAAGATATAGAATCAATATAATATTCTGGAAGATATCATAGCGTTCGGCTACTCCACGAAATCTCTAATACGCCGTATCAACTTCTTGGATACGCCCGTATCCAACCGACTTACAGACCCTATAATTAAAAAACTCAAAAACGTGTTTTTGAGGTGTGCTATCATATTCCTCGAATACTAAACATAAAATGTGATTTTCAGGAGTGATGAAAAAGAGCAAGAAGAGGTCGAGCAACGTTATTCAATTCTATAGAAAGACAATGTGTAATTCCATTATACTTTTCAGTAATCGTTTGTTTTTTGATCATTCTTTAAACTCGGTTTAGTTACCTTGGCTAAACAATTACTCTTGTATTTATTATGACGTTTGAAGGCTAATACCTTTTGGGTATTAGCCATTATTATGAAGATTTGAATGTTTGGTATTTGTTTATCTCTATTTCTTAATTAATAGTTGAATGCATGTTTATGTTTATCAATTTATACTTGTTTACGCGCTTTTGTATGTGGATCTATCATTCACTGGAGTCTAGTGAAGCGGTACAAGTAGATCTAGTGTCCGGGGTAGCTCTCCATATAGTAATTTTATACATTATTTTGAATCATAGTTACTTAAATATTGTCTTCTAAGGTCTTGTGTCTAGGATACACTTCGGGCTTAACTAGTTAATTGGATGTTGTCAATTTGGTTTTATTGATTGTGTTGACTAGCAGGGACCTAGATAATTTAGCAAATATACTTCTGATTCCATTGGATAGTTTGACAAGTGGACTACTAGTGTATAAATCGCCATTAAGCGGTAAATGGGTAAAGTCTCTATGAGCTAGTTTGAACATGATCACCATGCTTTATCCCCAAGATAGTTTATAATCACTATAAGGATGCTTTATGCGGGATGCTTTAATTGTGACTGAATTAGTTGTCTAGGTCTTAGGATGATGTAACGCCCTAAGTTTTAGGATTGATATGACACCTCAATGAGAATAATCATTGCACTAAATAAACAAACCAACGTTCTAATCAGATTAATAATGGTTAATATAGTTTTTTTTTATAAGGGTTCGACCGCTCTTTTATCTTTTGTTAATTAGCTTGCGTGGGTAAAAGTGCCTTGAATTGATTATAGACACCAACCAAACCATGCCAATCTCTCAGGCTGAAAACCCCTTTTTCCTGTTAGAATTAGGATTTAGAAGATTAAACCCTACCCAAATCATACAAACCAACCCCATTAGGTTTTAACATATGTTTAGGATAGAATAGAACTAACATAGATTAGATAACCAAAATATTAATAAATTGATATTTAACCTCGCTTCAAGTGTTCGACACCCTACTTACCACGATAACTACTAACAATAGGGTACACTGCCTATCAAAAAGTGTTGTTTTTGGTTTAGTCGGAAAAATATAAATTTAAAACTTGAATCATCTTAAATATACCATACAACGACAGCACATCAAGTTTTTGGCGCCGTTGCCGGGGAGTGAAAATTAATCTTAATTTTTATTTGATATTTTGGTTTTAAGCATTAGATTAGATCTAACCCTTAGGATTAGTGTTTATTAGATTAGTGTAATTTAGAATAGTTTATATTCCTGCTTGTTTATTTATTCTGTTTGTGTGATACGACGTATTCAGTTCATTGAATACGACGTATTGGTTATTTAATAGTTTCCTAGTAAGATTATTTCAGGATGGATGATCCCAATATGACTATGGAAGAATATATCAAGTTTGAAGAAGAAAAGGCTCGTAGGCGTGGTCGGGTGTTTAATTGGCAAACTGCTACATATGGGAAGATCAGGGTTGATTACGATCTTTACGACCTTAGATCTATGGAAGCTGAATTCCCAGCTATAGTCATTAACGATGCCGTTGCACCTCAAGATGAACTTCAGTGCAAATCTGTCAATAACCCAAAAATCCTTTCCACTTAATTGAGAAACTAGAAATAAGGATGAGAAGAATGGAGAATGTAGAGAGAAATAAAGAGGTGGAAAGGTTTACACATACATTCAAAATGAGAAAAATGGCAACCAACCAACCCCTTCTCCATACTTGGAGTGGGGTATTTATACTTTAATTACCAAGAGGCTTTTCTTGCCTTTGTATATCTATGGGCCTGGGTCGGGACTACTGGGCTTTCGCCCGATACACGTGATTCCGGTTTGATTACATTTAAGAGGCCCGTTTTACCCCGTGTAGACCTATTACAACTTATAATTATTTAATGATCGAGATGATATAGTTATGAACAAACTTTCAATTGTTCGACTCATTATTTTGAGGCTAACAATCGCCCCGAAATGAGTTCATTGTGACACTCTTTCGTGAGATCAATGAGATTGCTTTTGTCGTTAAGCTCTTGTGATCTTTGTCTCTGTCTACGTTGTAGGCTTGTTCCTTCATGCTTTGTGATCTTTGATCTTGAGCCTTTGTCATTGTCTTTTGACTTTGTCTTTTTAATCCGAGATCTTTAAATCTTTTCCTTGTTTGTCTTTAATCGTCTTTGCCATCTTGCGATCTTGTGTCTTGACCAACATGCTCATACTTTGCATCATCTTGAAAGCTGGCTAACAATCTCCCCCGAAGCTTGATTTGGAGTTATCTTTAATATCAGAGTTTGCGGAAGTCTTTGTCTTTAATTCTTGAGCTTTCTTGATTCTTGAATCTTGATGCTTATAGTTATGTCTTTGTAGTTTAGGACGCATGAGCATGTGTAATGGAATCCGACTTCAGCTGGAATGATGGCATAACCATTCCATCTTTTATGTATTCCTGAAATAATAACAGTTAGCAATAAAGCGGTCGTGGACGAATATGGCTTCTGTCATTCGTCCAGATTTTGGTTAGATTAATCTCCGGTTCCGTAGGGCCCGTTTTTACAGTATAATACTGTACCTGTGATTAGGTAGATTCAAGAGACTCTTCTTGGCAGGATTCCAGCTCAAAGCGTAGGATCTTCTAACACATATGTATTAGATTTACCATGCTTGCTTGTTCTCATTACCGGAACGTCTCAAAGCAGACAACACGGTAAGAGTGAATCAGATAGTTACTATCTTTCTGATTAAGTCGTCAATTCATTTCCTGGAACAAGTTTGATTCACATTGAATCGCACCATCGTTTCTTTCCAGTTGACACAAGCTTGATTCATATAGAATCTCGCAAGTCACCTACCGCAGTGCTGTTTGATGATGACACTGGAAGGATTTCCATTCGTCATTGTGAATACTAAAGAGTATCACTCTGAATGTTCTGGCAGAATCACAAGGATAATGCGTAGGACTCTTGTTAACAGCTTGTGAATCTAATGATGTTCAACAAGTGTTTGTCATGAATTGTGTCCTAATGAGATTTATTTGATGATCTCTTGGCTCTAGACTCGATTAGTGCGTTTTGGTTTTAGTAATCGGAGGCTGGAGCAGACTGCCACCTATTCAATATTAACTAACTCGGAGTGAGAAAGTCAATAGAAGTCGTGTGTATCTCCGTGACAAATGAGACAAGTTTCTTTTGAGAGAAACGAAAACGATATGGTGGGAAAGGGTTGTGCATTCTTTGTTCACTGGGTTCCATGATGTCGTTCTTCAATGTCAGCATCAACATTGTGATTCTGACAGCATATGTATTGACCCGGTTTCTGCCTAAGTTGTATGGAGGGCTTCTTTCTTTAGACCCTTTATCCATACATTTCTTTTTAATTCTTCAACCCCTTCAATGCTTACCAAGACGTCATTACTAACACCTTGTTGTGATTGTTCCAGTGTTAGCTCAATCTTAGTCGGCATTCTTCCCTTATACACATTCATCTCCAATCATACCTAAGGACTGCTATTTCTAACTATGGAGTGTCCTAGAGTAGACTCCTCTGTTCTGGTTGGATCATTGGACAAGATATCCTAACCTTAACCTTATGTCTTCGAAATAGTCGTGAAATAAGATTGTTGTAGGGTATGAGATCGACCATGAAACCGTTTCCGCATAGCACTTTGAGTCTTTTAGATCACATTTATTACATTTCTCCCCTTATTTTAAAATTCTAAGTCACTTCGATTTTTGAAATACTGTTGTGATTAAATTTGTCTTGAAAAGGCCATGGGGAAAACGTTGAAGTCTTAGCATGAATTATTTGGGGAACACTGTGTCATCTTGCTCCCCCTCAATTTTACATATGTTTGACACCAAGAAAATTGATACCAAGTTGTAAAATCGATATAAAATTGAGGTTGAACACTTAGTCATCTTATAACAATCATTCTATTGAATTGTTATTATTATCTTATTGTTATTAAGAGACTTTTTGGTATGGTTTGAATTCATAAGATTTGGTCGTGAGATGGATGTAACCAAATCATTAAACTTTGTTTTTCGAAAAACCCCCTAGAAAGATGGAGTGTTGAAACACACAATTTTGAATGATTATGAATCGCCAGGAGAATTCTTGAAAAAATAGTGATTCAAATATTTTTGAAAAAACATCATGTTAGAAGAACTTCTCTTCCAACTCTAAGGGTAAGCGCCTCTTATGCGTGACACTTTCCTTTTTTCTTGAGCTTAAAAACGTTGAATGTCTTGTAAGTACAGCTCACAGACCGAGAAAAGTTGAATTTTCGTTGTTTAGGATTAGTTTTCTTTATAGATAACTTTCCTTTATTTGAAGTCGGGTTACGTACTGTTATTTGCACTTTAGACCATCAAGAAAAACTTAGAAATAAGAAAAATTAGAAATGACATGTTTTGAAAGCATTTGAAACTCCTGTTCGAACTTCATTTATACGCCCGTGTCGATATTAATCAACATTTCTAGGTATGTAAATGTTATCGATTCCAAGAGACATGTCGAGAAGAATATTTTTGTAAAACATTTTCTAATTTTTTGATTTTGTATTTTTCTTTTTGAAATTTATATTTTTGTATTTTTTTTTCCCAAAAATATTTACATGTTGACCTCAGCATTGTTATGTGATGGTGGAATAGTAATTCCAACTCTTGTCGTGATGTAGCTGTCTTGTATGCTGCAGGAACAACTTTTTGGAACCAGCTTTGAACTGGACGGTTCATTGATGTGGTCGTGAATTCTCAGTTCTGAACTGTTATGATCAGAAGTCATTGTTTGTTCATCAGATCAGAATTCATTGAAGCCCTTGTTTATGAGATATCAGTCTTTTCAGCAACCAAACTCTGAGTCCTTCCTTTTTAGGATTGAAAGATGTACTTGCACTTAAGTTAAGAGTACCTATACTGACATCAAGAGTTTGTTCGTATTCATATTGGTTAGTGATACCTACACTGTCAACCTTGTTTATGCTAAAGGCGAATACCTTTCCAATAGGAACCCATATAAGATCAACTGTCTTAAAAATTCTACCCGTCGGTTTTCACCTAAGACAAGATCTAGGAGTCATTGTTTTCTCATGCACAACAGAAGTCTTTTTGATTGAAAACCTATGTCCTTTTGGGATCTGTCTTTCTGGTTTCTTTGCAAAACTTGTTTGCTCTACGGGTTTGTTTCTTGTTGTCGTCTTATGGTATAGAACCTTAGCACGTGAGTTGACTTCATTCAGGAATTTTGTTACACAATTATCATGATTTGCATTAAAGACACATTTCTGACATGTTGAGCAAACAAAATGTTTGGAGTCAGTAAAGTTTCTAGAATTCCTAGAGTGTTCTGCTATGGGCATAGTCTTTGTCGTTACAAAACTATTCTTGGAAGTGGGCCAATTCCTATATGTTTGAGTATTGTTCCTAGGTTTTGGTTTGCTACCATTAGTTGTGCTTAGTGATCTAGTAGAAGGCATCATACTAGGTTCTGAATTCCTACTGCTTTCTTATGTCTTTTGATTAGCTTCCTCTAGGTAGTGATTATGAACCATGTCATTTGAGCTATACCTAGATGAGCCAGGTGCAATCATGTGATGAGGTTTTGCAACAACATATTCTTTTTCCTTAGGAAAATAATATGTAGTGATTGGTTTTGACAAATTGTTATTAACATCAACTTGGTAGGCAAACCGTGGCCTTGAACTTCTAGGTCGTTCAGACTTAAACGCAGTCGGTTTTCTAACAACTAATTGGTTTCTACGTGGTTGTAAAACCGGTTTCCCTAAGATTGACGATTTTGCAAACTTAGTATTCACATTATTTCCTGTTAATTTTCTTAACTCATTTTTTAATGCTGCGATTGCAAACCTTTTTTCCTGAAGTTGAGCTTTGGAATTATCATTATTTGTAATCAAAGAAGTTGTGTGTTCTATGTTCTTTGCTCTCGTTGTCTTGATAGAATCAAACATTTCTTTGTAATGCCTTTTTAAAGTCTCATTTTCCATAAGTAACTTAGCCACTTTATGTTCCAATTCGATGTTTATTGTTTCAATTACATCTATGTCATGTTTAACCTTGGCTTCATTACTTTTTACTTTTGAAAATTGACCATGTTGCCCTTCTTTTAAAGCTTGATTTTGATATTTAAGTTCAAGATTAACACAATGTGCTTCCATTCTTAAAAAATCTTTTTGAAATTGGGCAACGGTGTTTTTAAGATGAATATTTTCATATTCAAGAGATTGATTTCAGAGTTCAGTTGTCTAGTTATCAATTAATTTAGCAGGCAAAGGACATGTGTCATGACATTGTTCAGCATTCTGGTCAACCTCTCCTTTATTATTGAATTCAGGTTGCTCAGTATGTTGTTGTCTTGTAGCAAAGATATTGATTTCAGCAGTTGTTTGTACCTCAGCCATTGGCTCTTCATCATATATGGGTCTAATATCTACATCATCAGCATGTGAATCATTCCCTGATCTGCTACTTGTATCTTTCTCTTTTGATTTTGTCCCGCTACTTTCTGTGTCAACCAAACTAACATCCAATGCTTTACACGTATCAACCTTTCCCTCTGTTGTATGCATCTGTCTTTCATTTACCCTAGTGTCATACTCTCTTTTATGAAATGCTCTTTCATCAATCGACTTCTTAATGGATTCCATGTGTTGCATCAGTGTATAACGAAATTATGGAATCTCGAGTTGAGTGTATTGTAGAAAGTAGTTGCGTGTCATGACAACATATTCATCATCCAAATAAATCCGTGACTTGATGAACATCTAAAACTGTGTCTCAAGTACTTTAAAAGAAGCCATGGATCCAATCTCTTAAAATTCTTCGTTGTCAAGTTGCTTTTCTAGTTGATCCATGTTAAGGAACATTGTGCCTGTGAAAGCCTCTAGATCTTGACCAAAGAGTGTCGCAAATGCGTGTTTGAATCCAGACTCGGTTCGAGTTCCTTTTAAGTTGTTGTTTAAAAGAAGCTTGAAGTGCGAATGAAGTCGTCAAAAGGATACCATGCAACTCCTCTTTGCTTTGTCTTGAATTTGTTGCATTTGACTGTCGATGGAAGAAGTTACAATTAGAGTTGTCATGATGAATGATTATGTTATGATAATTGTTGGATCGATACAATGATTAGTGATTATATGATAAAAGTGATGATTATTTGTTAGATTAGGTGATATGTTGCTTAATTATGATTTGGTTTGGTTGAAATGAGTTAACGTAATGAAGAGTCTTAGACAAAACGCAATAGTCCTTTGGTCATACAACCTGAGCAGGATTGAAATCATATGGACAATTTGAATGGATTGATTCTTGTGAGTGAAGCTTATTCTCAGTTTATCGTTTAAGGGTGTTCAGATTGGAAAAATCAGTCAGGAATTTGGACTCTTTCTGTTTAAACCTCATGTTTCAAAGTCGTTTACAGGTTTCTTACAAATATCTTGTTGTTTTTCCCATTGTTGAATTTAAGTTGCCAACTTGACAGAATGAAGTTCATTTTTAAGATTTTCTTCCGTTTTATTACAATTTTGAATAAGCATACGCATTTGATCATCCATTCGATGTTCACGTTCAGTCAATTCAAACTTAGCACGTTGCTCATAAATAGCAACTTGTTCCTTGTAGATCTTTATGTTTCAGGGCTATTGGGTCATGAGGATCGGAAGCATAATTATCAGACGACCACATACATCATTTAGAGCGGAAGAGCACAACTTGGTACAAAAGAAATATTATCAGGACGACAAATATTGTTCATATGGAAATAACATACTGTTACCCACATCGGACACTTTGTTGAGTCATATAACATTTGCCTGTTGTACTTCATTATGAATCTCATGTTCGTCCACAATATGTACCTCAGATAAGATTGATGAATTAGATGGACCAACTTGTGGATTTGCTGACCCGACTGAGGACAAATTGGCCATGAATATAGACTGAGCAGTCGGATTATTATCAACATCTGAATTCAAAAGGAGTCAACATTCATCTGCTGTGATTTTCTAGGTCTTCTTTGGTGAGCTCATAACCTGCAAGAAGCATTTTGACGTTGTCCCAAGTTGCTTTTGCTTCAATGTTGTGATTGATGAACTTGTATATATCTTTGGGTAATCCTTGAACCACAATATTGGTTGCATGAACATCTGCGTCGTATCGCTTCTTCTCCGTGTCACTTAGATCCTCATAGGTACGAGGCCTTTCTGGTCCAAGTAGAACACCTCCCTCTGGGGTAATTCCAAGTGATCCTGTGGTTCCAAGCTCAAATGGTCATTGATCAATAGACTGGGAAGAATTGCAATCAATTTTCCTTTCCCCCCCCCCCCCACCCACCCCCCCCACCCCCCCCCCCCCCCCATACAGTTCAAATCGGATTCGTTGTGACCATGATTCGTAATCAGTCCTATCGAGCATAGGAGGGCGGGTATCGGAACTGGCCGCTTGAATATCATCTAAATTACTGGACATGGTTGATTACTTGTATTATGATAAACTTTGAGTTCGGAAATGATTAGTGATTGTAATGTGGAAAACGTGATGATTGTTTGTTGATTTAGGTGATATGTTGTTTGTTTGTGGTTTGGTTTGGTTTAAATAAGTTTACGATATGTAATACACAAGTCTCAGTCTGGAAGTTAAGACAAAACGCAATGATGAGTCCTAGACAAAACGCAGTCTAGAAACTTAGACAAAACGCAATGGAGAATTTTTTTTGCCAGAGATTCTTTCCACCAAAAAAAAAAAAAAAAAAAAAAAAAAAAAAAAAAAAAAAAAAAATGGAAATAAGGGTCTTCAAACTTTTGACAAAACGCGATCCAAATCGCAACCTTCAATAACCAAAAACGAGGAACCAAAACGCAATCTTGAGGCTTAGACAAAAAGCACGAAGAAGTTAGACAAACGCAATGGAGAATTTTTTGCCAGAGATTCTTTCCACCAAAACGCAATAAGGGTCTTCAACTTTAGACAAAACGCAAAGCCAAAACGCAACCCCTAATAAGACAAAACGCAGTACTGTTGTACTTTACAAAATGACAAACCGCAATGTACTTTTCTGGACAAAACGCAGGAAGCAAAACGCAACCAAGAATATGCCAGTGAGACAAAACGCAGTCAAGAAAATACGAACTTTTCCACCTAAAAACACCTAAAAATCACCCTTTTGAACGTTTTTGCTTGGTTTCTTTTGCACAACTTGATCCTAGAAGGCTATAACAACAATAAAAACACCAACTTTAACACCACAAACGTGAGAATCAAAGAGTGTCAAGAATAAGACCATAAACCTTCTAAAACCAAACTTTTGATCTAATCTAACCAAGAAAACGCACACACAATCTATCTAATCATCCCATGTGATCTGATACCAATTGTAGGATATTGGATATCATAACACAATCAATGATCTAGGGGTTAGCCTACTTTGTAGAGAGAGAAAGTGAGTTCTAGTGAAAGAAAAACACCTTTAGTGTGTGTATTATCAAATGATCAACCAACACCCTCTCCATGTGTGGAGAGGGTTTATATAGTTACAAGTGTGTAGGCTAATCGGCCTTTCCTTAGGCTTTCTATAAGCCGGCCCGGTTAGCTTCCTAACTATTACATAAAATTGTCTAACTATTACAAAGGCTTGTGAGATCGATAATGATCGTCACTTCACTAAAAACTGAATTCTTAACAGTTTTGCAGAATCCAAAAGCTAGGAGGCAATTATCAAGACCGGCTCGAATCATAATCATGTGGTAACTTCGCTGAATCTGCAACAGTTACGGCGTAACAAATTTAGTTTACGCCGTAACCATTATAGTTACGATGTAATCAAGTTCTCGGTTACGCCGTAACTCTTTAAATATAAAACTTAAATTTTTTACCAATTGATTACGACGTAACCACCGAAGTTACGCAGTAACCTCCTTCTGAAATCATAAAAATGTAAGTTTTAAGCATGTCTAAACCTTGTACACGTAAATGGACTTTGTGGGTATGTTCTCTGGAAGCCCTCACGAGACTAAACTCGTCCACTTGGGCCACCAAGTGGTTTAAAAGGCTTGTTGCATATGCTAAATGCAACTGTGATTCCTACGAAAGTGAGTTAGGTTTGTATTCTCTGTACACTTCATAATTCTTGTAGAATGATTTTATGCTTTGGTTTGTTTTTGTGATCATAGGGGATAAAGAGCTTGCGGGAAAGACGGAGATAATAAAAGATTTCCGCCAAATTTCAAATCTCGAAGCAATGCTCAAGGAGTTTCTTGTCCTAAATCTACTCTTTCCTTTCTATTTCATTTCCGTAATGTACAATAGGGACAGTGTACAAATCAAGTGGGAGGATGGGAGTAGAATTAATACTTGACGTATGTTTTGCCTTCAATTTTCTAGTTTTCTTTGAAAATTATGCCAATTTTAAATTTTTTGACAAATATTTCTTAAAATAACTAGAATTAATCTTTGCCGAATGCACATTACCCTTTATTATTACTTGGTGAGATTTAAGCCTAATATTCCGTTTCTATCGTATTATTCAAAAATCCACCAAAATATTGAGTGTGCCGGTAGTATTGTAGACTTTAGAACTTGGCTTGTACATCATTTCGAGACCTAATTGATTAACACAAAGAATAATAGTTCAAGAGAGGAAAACACTAGAAATCCACCAATAGCCTATATGTTTGTGTTTATCCACTGACTTTGGGGGGGTCCCCAACCTCGCCGGTGACAAACCCTTTTGTTGCACTAATTAAGTTGCAAGATACCCCTAGATCACCCTTGTTAAACCAATCTATGTTTTCACCCTACTCTATATGTTTCGTTACACCATTTCACCTTAGCCTACCCTGTAGTCTTTATTTTCTTTGTGTTGAAATCTCTGGCTACTTAATACGTGGTTCGAGGGGAAATGAATGAAAATTATATGCATATCGTAGAAGACTAAACAGGTTATGAATCTATAAAGACCCCCCTAGTATCACCCACTTTTGACATTGTTATCTTAAGATGGGGGGATGTGCGTAAATATCAGATGTTTCAAGGGGCAATAAATAAAAATATAACTTCTAGTAAAACGTTTGCATATTTATCATGAAGAAAATGAGGAAAAGAGGGTGAAACAAAATGCCACCCATGTGCTAAAAAAAGGTAAAGATGGTGCAAAATAAAAAAATTAAAAATGGAGCTAGTAGCCCATTATTGCCCCAAGACATCTCAGTTAATATGAAGAATGGAGCTAGTAGCCCATTGTTACACAAAGTTATCCCAATACTCATGAAGAATGGTGCTAGTAGCCCATTATTAAAGATCAGATTTTCAGACTTAGACTCTTGACCCATGGATGGACAGTGGCTAGTTATAACAACCTTAGATATATTTAGACTATTTGTTTTATGTTCTAATTAACAACCATTAAATGTGTATCCCATGTCTATCCTAATCCCTTTATCACCCTTTAAAATCATAATACCCTTGTTGCCTTCGAGAATTATTTAGACCCTATTTCTAACTGGTGCATATTTGTATACTTTCCAAGCTATGATAGAATACAAGTTAGGACAGTGCAATTGTAGCGATCACCCCCCAAAATGAAACACTTAGACTAGTAGAGAGTATAGTGACTTTTTATCCCCTTTTCGTGAGGTGTTCGACTTTGATGTTTTCTAGCATAAGTGTTTTATAGATTCATTTCTTCGAGTAATTTCTCGGAGAAAAGTTTTTATAAAATATTCTAACAGGTTCTACTTGAGGGCAAGCAGAAGTCAAGTGGGGGGATATTTGATAACATCAAATATTTAATACTTTTTGGTGGCAAAATACCCCCTATATTACTTACAAATGTTTCACTAACCCTTGAAAATGAGATATTTCCTATCATTTTATAGTTTTCAGGTGAAATGTAAGAAAATGACAAGAAACAAGGGAAAAAGGGCTCAAAGTGTAATTTTTTAAAGAATGTTACGGCGTAACACTAAAAATGGTTACACCGTAACATAAATTAAGCAAGTACAAAGATCAAGGACAAGGTTACAGCGTAACACCATATTTAGTTACGCCGTAAACAAATATTTGGAAGGAAATCTTACGCAAGATAGGGTTACAGTGTAACACCATATCTAGTTACGCCGTAACCATGAAAATCCACAAATATGGAATGAAGATCACGTACATATGGAAGTTATTTGAAGGTTACGGCGTAACACCATATCTGGTTACGCCGTAACAACTGCTTAAATATGGAATGCCATGTAAGAAGGTTATGGCGTAACACCTTTATTGGTTACGCCATAACAGGTTTGATACCTATAAATAAAGGCCTCATTTAAGCTATTCTGACATCACTTCCTCCACAGCCAATTGAAGAGGCGACAAAAGCTTCCAACCTTCGAAGAATTCCACCTGGAGTCCAAGGGAGATCATACATTAGTTTTCACCCAATGTTATATGTATCGTTACACCATTTCGCCTTAACCTACCCTATAGTCTATAGTTATGTTTGTGTTGAAATTTCTGGCTACTTAAGTGTTGGGAATTATTGAAAACGACTAAGTGTCGTTTCTGCTGATGGCATTAAGTGGTTTCTGCTGGCAGTTCAAGTAGCGTTCCTGCTGATTATGTTCCTGCTGGTCATGTTATCATTTCTGCTGACAGATATAGCGAATATGCTGATCTTAGTTATAGACGTAATTAATGTAATTTATAGATATATTCTAGAGTTATCTCATAAAGATAGGAATGAGATAAATTAGGAAGAGATTGATATATATCTCTTACGCAATTTTAGGAATCTTGTTTAGCAATTTAGGGTTTCTTCTCTATAAAAGAAACCTTTAGCATTAGGGTTTGGCACCGATTGCAAATTAGAAAAACAATTTATTATCAATAGAAAGATCCATAGAGGATCGTTGTTCATATAGTTGTTCTTCTTTATTGAATTGTTTAGTTTCCGCCTAAACATTTGCTAGAGTCTCTCACGTATGTGCTTGTGATTACATAAGTACTATACAACCACAAAGGCTAGAAGATCTATCTAGTACCAGATCCTAACAAGTGGTATCAGAGCCTGGAGAGAGCCTCTGATAAAGAAGAATTACTTGTTACCACAACAAAACCTTGTTTCTATAACCGTGAACAATGTCAGAACCCATGCCGTCTATACCTACTCAGTCACCATTTACTTATCCTAACCCTAATCCATCTGCTTCACCTTCATTCACTCAAGATGATACCTCGGATTCTTTCATACCTGAACCCACACAACCGATCCCTACATACACTCAACCTGCTTTCTCACAACCTGCTTTCTCCCAACCGAATCAATCTTTCTTTTCACAACCTGCTGTTCACTTGACTCAACCTTCTCAGACCAACCCTAACAATGTCCAGTCACAACAGTTTCAACAGTTCCAAACAGCCACTATCTCTGCCAACAATGCAAAATTTCCTTATCTAGAGAAGGAAAAATATGAGATATGGGCTATGAAGATGGAGTACTGGATACAGAATGCTGATCATAATCTTTGGAGGATTGTTCAGCAAGGAAACAGTCCAAAGAGGTTGGGAAAAGATGCAAAAGGAAATAAAATTGTTCATCCACCTGTCTCTCTTGATGAGCATGTAGCTGTACAAAGGGAGAATAAGGTGAGAACCTTGTTGCTTTAGGATTTACCTGAAGATCATATGCCCGATTTTCATCATTATGATGATGCAAGGGATATATGGTTGGCAGTTAAGGCTAGGTTTGGTGGGAATGAAGAATCAAAGAAGATGAGAAAGACCATGCTCAAGCAGCAGTTTATAGAATTCTCTGTGACAGAAGAAGAAGGTCTACATAAGGGTTATGACAGGTTTCAGAAGATTCTGAGCCAGTTGAATCAAGTGCAGGCAAGGCCAAATAATGATGATATCAACCTGAAGTTTCTAAGAGCACTTCCTTCTTCATGGTCACAAGTTGGGTTGGCACTAAAAACAAGAGGTTGACCAGCTGACTAATTTATGACCAAGGAACTGAGCACTTCCTGATGTACTTCTTCGTATATCTTGACAACCCGCATGGTCCGAATCTGCATAGGCCTATTAGTACATAGCGGGGTCTTTCGGATACCATAGGTCCCAATTATTGGTTCCTATGAGATACCCATAAAGAACATTTAAGTGCTTCAATAGTGCTTTTTGGTAGGCGATGCCGATCCTAGCACCAATGTATACAAAGTAGGGTATGCTAGGAGTGTGGTACATTAGGGAGCGGGGTCCATTACTGCACTACGGGTCCTCATCCAGTTTAATTCGATCACAATGGGTTGTATCACAGGGTCACACGAATATATCCAAATTTCTTTGAATATTACTTGAGCAATTTTGATTGATTAATAAAAATGCCTTTGGGACTTTTGAGAATACTTTGTAATCATAGAATAACAAGACATTGGTCCCATCATTGAACATTTAGAATTTTGAACTCATTCATTGGAAAAATGTGTCAAATTGCTTTAGGGTTAGTCAAGGAAATAAGATATCTTCTACTTTATTTGAACAAGAAGAATATGTTTGCTCTGTTTTCCGAGTGAATAAGTCGGCGTTCAACTGCACCTTTAGAAAACTTATTGTCCAGAAGAAACTGTGACAAAGTGTCATACCACGCCCGAGGAGCTTGCTTTAAATCATACAGAGCCTTCTTTAGATGATAAACATGTGTTGTTGATCTGGTTATTAACGAAAATACCCTACCTGGTTAAACAAAACATTGACTTCCTCTTCAACTGCATTAAGGAATGCTGTCTTGACATCCATTTGATAGATGGTCATGTTCTTACTAGCTGGCATTGACGATGAATATTCTTATAGCCTCGATGGGTGCAACCGGTGCAAAGGATTCCTCGAAGTCAATACCTCCTCTTGTCGATATCCTTGGCCACCAATGAGCCTTGTTTTTCAGAAAACATCACCGTACTCAACAGCTTTAAACTTTGGTAAAATCCATTAAGAGCATTAATCATGACACAGTTCTGGTCGTAGGGTACTAATTCCCATATACTTGAAGTTGATCAAATTCATGAATCTCATCTTGTATGGCTTGAAAACCAGGAATATTTAGTTTATGCTAGGATTTGGAAGTTCTTTTGTTCAACTTTGGATCGTACTGAGTTATAAAAGTACCACTAGCATCAGTTTATAAGTGTTTTCTGGTGGGTATGGTCGAGAGGATTGCCAAATGACATTATCAAGCGGGTGTTCCTTGCTGCTTTTCCCGAGATGATGTTGTGGTTGAGCAGACCATGACGTGATTCGCTGAACTAACATCCCCAGATGAGGTGCTTTAGAACTAGGTTTTGAAGCAAACACATTGTTATCAACATGAGCAAAAGGATTATCTTCAATGATAGTAGATCCAGCAACAACACCTTGATGTAAACTTGGAGATTGTAATGCCAAAGATGACGGTAAATGACTTGGAGAAGGTGCATCTTGATCAATGGTAGTAGAAGAAGGTGTACCGGTTGAATTGACTGGAACTGGAACTGCTGGAGTAGGAGAAAACTGGTTCTTTTAAACAGTGAGTTTTAGGTATTTCATCGAACATCGATGGAAAAGATTCTAAGCTCTTTTTTTGTTGGGGGTACATAAGGTGTTGCAGGGACCGGATTAGGTACGAGCCCTGAACTTATCTGTCCAGGCGTCAGAAATGTTGGTACGAGTCCTGTACTGAGTTGCACAGGAGCCATTAGCTTAGACAGCTCATCAAATTAAACGTGAATAGTTTCCATGATTTTTAGGTTCTTTTGTTATAGATTCTATAACCCTTCCTGCTAGGAGCATAACCAACAAAAATTCCAATATCAGCTGTTGGTTGTAATTTTCCAAGATCCTCGCTATCATTTATAAGGTAACAAAGAGCACCAAAGACTCAAAAAAGGTAAGGTCAGGCTTCTTATCATGCACCAGCTCGTATGGAGTTTTGTTATGACAAGTGTGAATAAGAGAACGATTTTGGGTGTAACAGGCAGTAGCAACAGGTTCTGCCCATAGAAATATCAGAGCCTTAGAAAATATCAGCATTGTCCTACCAGCCTCCACAAGAGTACGATTCCATCTTTTAACAACGTCGTTCTGCTGTGGAGTCCTTGAAACTGATTTTTGGTGAAAAATGCCGACACTTTCATAATATTTAGTCAGAATTTGATTGACAAATTCGGTGCCATTATCGATACAGATGTATCTAACAGTTTTGTTGAGATTGACTTGTATTTACTTTAGAAAGTTGATGACGAACTCTAGGGTTTCATCTTTCGATCTCAAAAACTTGACCCAAGTAAACCTAGAATAGTCATCAACAATGACTAAGATGTATTTCTTCCCATTAATTGTTCGCACTCGCATGGGTCCACATAAATCCATATGAAAGGTATGAAGAACTTCCAAGTTGGTGTTTTTAGTTTTGGGTGTGTGAGTATGCTTTTTGCTCTTTCCTAGTTGACATGCAGAGCAAAGATGATATTTGTCAAACTTCAATCTAGGTAAGCCTCTTACTAAATCCTTTTGTGCAAGGTCATTGATGATACCGAAGTTCAAGTGGTTGTTCAATGACTAATGCCATAACTTGATTTATTTGGAGGCTTTTAGGACAACAAGTCGATTGGGGGGGCTTCATCATGTCTTCAACGAGATAGTTTACAAATTAGAACGCGAGAACTTTATTAATTCACACTGTCAGTATCGCGAAACATCAACATGAGTGCTTTCGGAACGCAAATTCAGATCAAAATCACAAAATTGTCGACAGAAAACAGGATTGCTATTTCCCAGTTTTCAACATAGGTATATCCTGGAGATCACTACTATCACCACTCACATAATTCTCTAACCCTATGATAGCACCAAAGTTGTCATTCCGATCTAACTGTCCCGGATGAACTTTTTTATTGAAATTCCTGTGCCTTTTATGAGCGATCCCCCATCATATGTTATTGAGCAGTCTCGAGGTCAAAATACAAAGGAATGATCACTCGACCTCATTGGAACAGACGAGAGAGGAGAGTTTGAAAGTAGATCGCACTAGGTTCTGTTGGATTAGCAGACGCAATGGTAGAATGCAGAGAGGCATTTCTCAATTGCCTCATATCTTAGTTGGGAGTAGGAATTGCTAGTGGGAATATGCCATGTACTGTTTGGTTTACGTTGGTATTAGTTACTGTTCTGAGATGTGTGCTTAGGTTCTCAGTACTATAATTTTACTAATACTATATTTTTTGTTTGCTTAGCAGGCACTACTTTAGATTTAGTGAGCTAGTTAAAGGGCATTTCTCTAAATGTGAATTTCCTTTCGATAGGCTTCCATTGATTAACGACTGGTAAGTAGTTTTCTTTGCTTTCCAAACTTACTGCTTAACTTGCCTAGTTTCAAACCTTTCTAAACGTTGCTCATAAATTATTAATAGAAAGGGGTGAGTGCGATTGCACATTAATTGCAATATAATCAACCACACACTTATCAATAGAGGAGGATGCATTCACAGAGTGCAAATAATTAACCACACACACATCATGATTTGCGGAAATTAAGCATTTGTTACATGTTTGGCAAACAGAATGAGAGTTCGAATTAATTACAGTACGCTTAGAGCTAATACTAGAATCAACACGATTCGTAGTTTTCAAACTAGACTTATTGGTCCTAGGGTGTTCTTCTACTTGCTTCTTATTTACACTCTTAGCCGGCAAGATCCTATTTTTTGGTATTTCTCCTAGGCTGTGATCCGCTGTCATCAGTGCAACTATTTACTCCTGTAGAAGGAGGCACAGGGACATTCGTCTTCTGAATGTTCAGTTGCTCTATACGTTTGTGTGTGTTACTATTTGACGTTTCACATTGGTCCTCAAAAGTAACTTGCTTTTTCCTAGTTAAAGGGTTAGCAGCATTCGGACAAGTGTCAATCACATATTCTAACAGTTCCTGAGAGTGTTTAGTGTAAAGGCAAGCAAATGCAAGTGAGCTATCTAATGGTCTTTCAACCTTAGCTTCCTCTACAATCTCGTGAAGGGTTTCCACATTTTCCTTAAGGTGTTTGAGATAATCTAGATGCACTTCCTTATTGTTCCTATTGTGAGGGGGAATTGGTTCAACATCTATAGCATACCTACCAGTGGCAAGAACTCTTGGTTTTATAGAATCCATAGTAATGCATTTAAGATTTTCATGTATTTAGGCTTTCAGATTCTCATTTTCAGTTAACAAGGCAGTTGTTTGTTCGATATGTTTAGCACGCGTGATCTTAATAGAATCATATAATTCCTTGTAATGCTGCTTAATTTTTACATTATCAGTCCTAAAAAGCTTATTTTATTCTTGAAGAACGGTGACTTTGTCAGTTAATTGAGTGAGCTAAAAATCTAAGGCCCTGAAATCAAGAGTACGGTCGGCTTCACTACGGGTATCTTTTAATTGAGAGATTTGCATCCTTAATTTTTTGATAGCGTTGTCCTTTCCTTGAATGGAAGCTTTCATTTTTTTGATTACAAAGACTGAGTCAAAATCAGGAGCATCTCGAGCGGGTGGAGATGTGTTGTTTCTAAAACTTTCTTTAAGGTTTTGATACTTTAACTGTAAATTTAAGTGATTTACCTTAAGGTTGGAAAAACATTTTACTAATTTAGTATGATAATCTTTTTAAACCTTATCACGTAATTTAGAAAGCTCTGCTTCAAGTTCCAGACAACGTGCTTGAACAACAGTGTGGGCATCATGCATTTAAGTGAATCTAGATATAGTAAGCTCAGAATTTGTTGCAGTATAAAACACTTCTTTGGACAAGCAATCAACATTTAAATTATCATTTGCAATGAGAAGATTTTTTCGCTCAATCTCATCATGCTTCCTATTCACAACATTTTGGTCAACCTCAGCTTCCAATTCTTTCATTTCTTTGATGTCTTTAGTAAGAGCCTTTTAAATGCCCTTAAAATGGTCTTTAAGTGTTTTGAAAAATAGAATAACCTCGGTGAGATAACATTCCTTAGTTTGTTCAAAACCACTTTCCCCTCAGTGAGCCACGTTGGTGTAATTCTCTTTTTACAGGTTTATTCAAATTCTAAAAAAGTTGTATAAGTGCAAAAATGTTAATTTTCACTTGATCTTTTGTTGGAAGCACCCTAGGTGTTGCGATTAAAAGTCCTCTTAAATTTACTACTGTTATGGTATTAGTTACTGCTGCTAAGCATAAATTAGTGCTGTTAGTAATCTTAATGAAAAATATTCTTGTATATTACTACTGCTAGTTACTACTGCTAGTAATGTTAGTACTGCTAGAGTAAAGTTAGTACTGCTAATGTAACTTAGTACTACTGGTGAAGATTGAAGAAAATTTTCTAAGTAGTTAATGCTGCTTGTACACAGTTAGTGCTGCTGGTACAAACTTACTACTGTTGGTGTTGAAATTTAATGCTGCTGATATGAAAGATTACAACTGCTTAAAGGATAAAGACTGCTTAGAGAAAAGATAAAGATTGCATATGGGATATGTATGAGATATTTTTGTAAAAGATACGTATAAGTTATTTGTTTAAAATATCATGATAACTTAGGAAAATATTGTAATCTCATTAGGACTCCTTGGTGTATAAAGGATGTCATAGGATATAGAATTTTATGTATCAAAGTATTAAATCAAGTCATTCATAGAATTGTCATAGCTTCAAGGTTTTGTAACCCTAATACTAGGAGAGTATTCGTATTATTTGTAATAATAATATTAGAGCTTTTATTGTTGAATTAAATTGTGTTCTTGTGTTACTATTTCATTGAAGAATTCTTCTTCTATTAAAAGATTTAGATTCGAATAATCTTTAGTATAATCAAACAAAGTTTCTATCATAAGTTGTGTAGGATTTATCTTGCTTACACAAGCTAAGGAATTCAAGATCCGTTGAAGTAGGATCAACAAGTGGTATCAGAGCTTGTTGAGAAGCTTTGAATAAGAAGAACCTGTTTGAATACACAAGATCTCTTTGCTGAAGATATGGATCAGATTCTGCACATATGGTGAGCGCATCCAAGGTTCAATGCTTAAACTTGGTGAGTTTGAGATTTGGGAGGAGAGGATCAGAATAGTACTCCAAGATGAACTATGCTCTATAGGAGGTCATAGAGAATGGAAACTTTGCACCTAAAACACCAGTTGTAGAAGGTGTTGAAAAAGTAATACCTCGTACAACTATTGAAGAGAAGGCTCAGAAGAGATTAGAGGTGAAGGCCAGAAGCACTTTGATGATGGGCATTCCTAATGAACATCAATTAAAGTTTAACTCAATCAAGAATGCGAAGTTACTGCTAGAAGCTATTGAAAAGAGATTTGGGGGTAATGCTGCTACAAAGAAAACTCAAAGAAATCTTTTAAAGCAGTAGTATGAAAACTTCTCTGCTCCTAGCTCAGAGACCCTTGATCAGACTTTTGATAAGCTTCAAAAGTTTGTGAGACAGCTAGAGATTTTAAGTGAAAAACTTTCACAAGAATATGTGAACCAGAAGCTGTTGAGAAGTTTGTCACCAGAATGGAACACACATGCTGTTATATGGAGGAATAAGCCTAAATTAGTGACAATGAGCATGGATGATCTCTAAAATAATCTCAAAGTATATGAAACAGAAGTCAAAGGGACATCAAGCTTAAACACAAGCACACAAAACATGGCTTTTGTGTCCTATAATAACTCTGGCAGCACTAATGAAGCAGTTAATACTGCCCATGGAGTTTCTGCTGCTAGCACTCAAGTTAGTGCTGCTAACTCAACAATAATTGATAACTTGAGTGATGCTGTCATCTGTGCTTTCTTTGCAAGTCAACCAAACAGTCCATAATTTAACAATGAGGACTTGCAACAAATTAATCCTGATGATTTAGAAGAGATGGATTTGAGATGGCAGATGGCTATGTTGACTATGAGAGCTAGAAAGTTCCTGAAGAATACAGGAAGGAGGATTACTGTAAATGGCAATGAGTCCATTGGTTTTGATAAATCCAAGGTGGAGTGCTACAACTGTCAAAAGAGGGGACACTTTGCTAGGGAGTGCAGAGCTCCAAGGAATCAAGACTACAAGAATAAGGAAAGCACAAGAAGGACTGTGCCTGTGGAAACATCCACTTCCATAGCTTTGATCTCATGTGATGATCTTGGTGATTATGACTGGAGTGATCAAGCAGAGGAAGGACCAACAAATTATACACACATGGCCTACTCATCTTCAAGTTCTAATTCTGAGGTATCTAATGATTCTACTTGCTCAAAATCTTGTCTTGAAACTATTAAATTGCTTAAATCTTAATATGAACAACTATTGAAAAGATTTGAGAAATCTGAGTTAATGGTTGTAGCTTATAAGACAGGTTTACAGTCTGTAGAAGAAAGACTTGAATTTTATAAAAAGAATGAGTCTGTTTATGTAGAAAAGATTAACGGCTTAAAATGGGATATTCAAGTAGGAGAGATAACTATTGGGGAGCTTAGGAAGAAGCTAGAAATAGTTCAAAAGGAAAAAGATGGCATTCAGTTTAATGTAGACAAATTTGAAAATGCATCTAAAAGCTTAAACAAGATTATAGAGAGTCAGATTGTAGACAATTGCAAGAAAGGTTTAGGCTATAATGCAGTTCCACCTCCCCTAACAGGAAATTTCATGCCTCCAAAACCTGACTTGTCATTTACTGGCTTAGAAGAGTTTACAAATGAGCCTGTAGTTATTAAGCCTGTAGTTGAGAACAGTGAAGCTAAGGCTAGTGAAGCAAAGCCTAAAGCAGTTAGGAAGAATAATGGTGCTCCAATTATTGAGGATTGGGTGTCAGATAGTGAGGAAGAAAATGTGTCTCAAACTAAGATTGAAAAGAAAATAGCTAAGCCTAGTTTTGTTAAGATAGACTTTGTCAAAGCTAAACAAACAAACAAAACTGATAGGAAAACTGCTAAACAAGTTGAGCACAATAGGCAAAACACTCACATTCCTAGAGGCAATCAAAGAAACTGGAATAATATGATGTCTCAAAGATTAGGAAGTAATTTTGAGATGTTTAATAAAGCTTGTTATGTATGTGGAAGTTTTGATCACTTACAGGTAAATTGTAAAAAGGTGAATCAAAAATAGTTTCAAAATACAAAACTTATTTGGAACAATGCTAAAAGGGTGAATCATTAGAATTTTGCCAAAAAGACTCACCCCTGCCCGAAAAAGAACATGGTTCCAAGAGCAGTACTAATGAAGTCTGGCTTAGTATCAGTTAATACTGATAGACAAGTTAATGTTGCTCACTCAAAAACAATAGTGAATGCTGCTAGACCAATGTCATATCTTTATAAAATAGCACATTTAACTGTTAAGAGGTCCATTCATAAGAATACAACATTTAAAAATTGTAATTTTATTTAGAGGGTTAATACTGTTAAGGATAAAAATGTTAATACTACTAAGCCAAAAGCAGTAGTTAATGCTGTTAAGGGAAATAATGTTAATGTTGTTAAGGCCTCAGCTTGTTAGGTTTGGAAACCAAAGACTAAAGTTTTAGACCATGTTTATAAACATAATAGTGAATCAATCACCCTGAAAAAGTTTGATTATGTTGATGCACAAGGCAGATCCAAGTCAGTGATGGCTTGGGTCCCCAAAAGAAACTGATTTTCTTATCTAATGTGCAGGGCAATCCATAAATAGATTTATAGGATCAGGAAGTGATTGATAGTGGATGCTCAAGGCACATGACAAGGAACATGTCCTATCTTACAGACTAGGAAGAGATAGATGGAGGATATGTTGCCTTTGGAGGTAACCTCAAATGAGGGAAAATCACAAGCAGAGGTATAATCAAACCTAGTAATTTAGATTTTTAGAATGTGTATTTTGTAAGAGTGTTAAAGTTTAACCTTTTTAGTGTCTCACAAATGTGTGACAAAAAGAATAGTGTTCTCTTTAATGACACTGAATGTATTGTTTTATCTCCAAACTTTAAGTTAACTGATGAAAGTCAAGTTTTACTTAAAGTTCCTAGAAAGAACAATATGTATAGTGTTGATTTAAAGAATATTGTTCCTAAAGGAGGTCTAACTTGTCTCTTTGCAAAAGCTACATCTGATGAAT